>BQNB010026324.1:0-58730 GCA_026074375.1 Tanacetum coccineum | reverse complement strand
AAAACCCTAATTCCATCATATTAATTATTACATGAATTAATGATTAATAACTAACAAGGATTAATTAAAACTTACCTTAGAGCTTGATTTCTTCACAAAAGCAAAAACTCTAATTTTTCCTCCTCTTTTCTCTCTTGTTCGACCGGTCACACAAAGGGGGAGGGTTTGGGATTTTATTTTGTATTTATAGACCCCCAATTAATTATAGATAAGATCTAATTAGTATTTTTGTTTTCTTTTAAAATTCCTTTTTTTCTTTCTTTTTCCTCTAAAATTCGTTTTTTACTATTCATGTATAAAAATTATTTTATTTATTTATTTATTAATTACTTAATTATTTGCTTTACCTTAAGTTTTTATAAAAATCTAAGCTTATTTGAGCATACCTTTTTGCGTAAACGCAATTTACTAGACCTTTAAAAATAATTAACTTTTCATTTTTATTAAACCTAACATTCCAAAAATAGAAATTTCATTTCTTCCTTATTCTAACTACTAGAACCTAATCTCATCCTAATATTACTAACACATAAATACGTATACGTATAATTACTTACACAATTAACGCGAAACCGCTTCAATCACCAAAATCATTTCCTTGTCACCAAAAGTGAACGAAATGAATTCCGCAAAATCCAACACAAATCCAATCCTAATGAGACGGTCACGCTCAATGGATTGATTATCCAATCTCACATATCCCACACAAACACATATAAACACGTAATAACACATATAACACATAACCCATATTATAGAAAAGATATTTAGGTCAACACTACGGTTTGACCAACCTGCTCAAGCCACGGTTGTCACACCTATGGCAGAGTTGAGACTACCATTTATCCAACCACACCACTTATCACTAAAACTACACATCTTTAAAATATCTTGTAAGTAATCCTACCGTATAGAGTCGAAATCCTTTTCGAAATTGACTTTAAAGACCATAGCTTTAAACTTCTTATTCTTGCACCACGAAAGAAGTTCATTAAGAATAAATGGACCGTCAAGAATTTGGCGGTTGGAAAAGCTGATTGGACGTCACTAATAAGACCCGAGATGACAACGCTAAGTCTGTTAGCTAAAATCTTGGCAATAATTTTATAAATGCTTCCAATCAAACTTATTGGACGATAATCTTTGATGAATTTTGCATCATGAATCTTAGGGATTAAAGCAATGAAAGAAGAATTACATCCTGCGGGAAAAGTACCTAAAGCAAAAAAATTGTTTAACGGCTGCCACAATATCATGTTCTAAAAGCTTCTAATATCTACGAAAGAACTCAAAAGTGATGTCGTCAGGACCAGGGGATTTATTCGTCCCACAATCCTAAACCGCACTCTTTATCTCCTCATTAGAGACATTTCGTTCGAGATCAGATTGTTTCTCTAATGATAACCTATTAGTGAATTGATCAGCGAAGCAAATACGAGGGGAGACGGGCGAGGAGAATTGAGTAGAAAAATATTTTAGAAACATACTTTTCATAGACAACGGATCAACAATCTACTCGCCATCAACAAGGGTCCCACAAATAGTTAACTGAGAACGTTTACTATTAAGAATACCATGAAAGAATTTGTATTCTCATCACCTTCTATAGCCCAACAAACTTTAGATTTCTGAGCCGCTTCCAATGAGTCAATAGAAATAATGTCGATGAGTTCTTTCAACAACAGAGATCTATCGGATAAAATCTATTCATTACTACCGCCTTGGTCAAGAACTTTGTCGATATCAGAAAGTTTGGATTGAATGGAGATCTTCGCCTTATAAGAGCTTTTCTTAGCATTTTTGGTCCATTGTTTAATAACAATTTTGAGAGCTTGAAGTTTCTTCTTTAAGTTAATCAAACCATTCGAGTCAATGTGTGGCTAAGCTCTTCCATGTATATTCTACCATTTTGTCAAAGCCATCCAAGTTAAACCAAGAGTGAAAAAATCTAAATGGAGTAGGACCATAATCAATGCTTAATTCCCGCATGAGAATAGGATAATGATCCGATAGATTTCTATCTAAGCAAAGAGCTGAAAGATATGGGAATGAAGCCAATAAGCCTTTTGAAACTAAAAATCTATCCAACTTACTCATCTTATTGGCGGTCTTATAGGCCCAAGTGTAAGCATAACCATTAAGACAAAGGTCAATCAGATTTGCTAAGGAAATAAAACTATTGAAAGCGTTAGCACCTTGAACATTAGAAATCGAACCATATCTTTCTTGTTCCGTAACTTCATTAAAATCCCTCATAATCACACAATCTCCATTCCATCGGTCTATTAGATGAAGGATGTAATCCTATAACACCCTCTTTTCTGTTAGATCATGGGGGCATAACCAGAAATGATAAGAAGTTTGGAAGACGAAGTAACCCAAGTACCCATAAGAGCCAAGAATTTATCAGACGAGGTAACGTTATCTTTGACAAACAAAGTAGGCTCCCAAACACGTAAAATACCCCTTGAGTTTCCTAAAGAAGAACTAAGAGCATAATCAAAAGAAGAATTACCCCCACAACATCTTAATAGTAACCAGCTCTAAAACACCCCCTTTTTAAATGACTTGACTAAAAGTAGTAAAAATTTAAACTTTTTGCGCGTAAACGACATACTAAATCGAACCTTCTGTCACTCTTTAATAAACTGACAAAAATCTATTAACAATAAATCCTTGAAAGTATTTCTAAATAAATCTAGACTCAATTACCTTTAAAACGGCGGGTGGTACAACTACTAACTCATTATGGTTGATTTTGTACAAATTTTTAAAAATCGAAAAAACCTGACGAAATCAATCCAGTCGGGCGGTTGGAATCCAAGTTGGGCGGCTGGAATATTCTTATCACCCAAAACTTATTTTTGACACTTTTTCCAAGAAACCAATCTCTCGTACTCAATATTCCATCCAACCTTCCAGAATCCTTTATGACAACATAAAGTTTGTAGAAATGTAGAGTTTTGACATTTACATTACACGGATGCGTATTTTACCAAAATGCGTAGAATATGCTAAACGCCCCATATGAATCCAATTCACCAAAATACTTACACAACCTACATGAATACTTTGTTAAATGCAAGACCTGGACATTTGACTCCTCAAAACATCATTAGTAACCCATTTATACAATATTTACCTTGACAATTATAAACAAACATATACTAAGACACATTTACAAGACTTAGGGGCTTTCAATCTTTAATCGAGGATGTGGTAATCGACTAGTTGCCTTTTACCACCAAGTGAAAAACTTCTACTTCACGTCTATCGTTTACCCTTTTCAATAACAACAAATCCTACAAAAAAAATCACAACTAACATGTAAGCAAAATCGCTTAGTAAGTAAATAGACATAACAATAGATATAATGCATATATCCAAATACCACAAATCCACATAAAGCTCTTAGCTAGTTTGTTCTAGCAAGCAATTATATATGTATGGTAAGCCTCTACTCGACACATACATCAACCCGAAGTTGACTAACACATAATCTCATAGCCCTCCTTTATTCAATGAAGCTATGATACAATAATGCTTGTTTTCACTAACAAGTTTAATAGGTCCTAGCAATGGATCCAAGCTAGTTAAGTCGAACGAACTTCTTAATACCTTTTCATATGCATTCATCACACATCAATATTAGGAATAAGCATTATAAATAAAGTCTGTATCGATTTACTTACCTTAATATGCGGCTAAACAACCTCTTGAAACCACTTCTTAACACTTGATTCCTATATAAGAAATCATTCTATATATTATCATTCTTTCTTATTTCATAACAAGGGAAATCTTATTCATTTTATTTTATCAATCATTCCCATAACATATGCATATGATCCTCAACATGATCATATTCTTACTTTTCCCCCAAATAACATTTTCATTACTTGATAACATAAGGACTCCATCCCTTTTTCTTATTAATTTATCATTTATCCAAAGTCCCAATTACTCAAAAGTTTCATTAATACTAATACATGATTATTAACATAATCATATAAACACTTTCCCAATTTTCTTACTTTATCATTATCAATGTATAAGGGTTTTACTCTTTATTTCCTTATCTCATTAATTTTACTTAAACCCCTATTCACCCAAAATCCCTAATTCTCATCTCATAAACCCTAAATCAAAAAAAGATAATCAATACTTACTTGTCATGATAAAGATGTCTAGAGCTCCTTTTGATGGCTATTATAGTTCTTGATCAATTTCCTTTACAATTTTTTTTCCTCCCTTTCTTTTTGCTAAATGTCGACTCATAGAACATCCAAAATGTTCTAGACATATGATAATGAAAAGATGCTTCCCAAGAGGTGGAATCTTATCTAAAAATTCTCGATATAGTTTTGACTATTGGCAAAAGTGGTCCTAAAGTCTCATTTCTCATAATTTGGCCACAAAACTTTCAGCACTTTATCACTTTGTCATATAACTTATAACTTAACCTATTTTATTTTTAAATGGTAAACCAAACACCATATTATTCAAATACTTATAAAAATGATAAATTTAAAATATAGTACTTTATTATATAAAAGTACTTATTCGGGTTTTAGGGTGTAACAATTCTCTCCTCCTTAACAAGATTTCGTCCCTGAAATCTACTCTTGGAACACTTGATGAAATTTTCCTAATCAATTATTCCTCTTTTCCTCATCTTATACTAGAACCTTACGATGCCTCGTTTTTCTTTCTAAGTTCATTTCCACTTCTCCCTACTAAATCAAACTCGGACTAGTCTCCATATTATCTAAGATGATAAAGTTTGTTCAGTTCATTAAGTACTTCTTAGTCATAGCTAAGACTATATCAATGCTTAATAGTTTTCTCTTCTAACCTTATTCCATTACATAGTGTCTTTATAACTTTCTCCGTATAACATTTCGTATAGTAGCATTTTATGCTCATGTCTTAATTATCATAACACAAAAACTCTACCAAGTTAAGTATCCATACCAAGTCTTCCTAATTATAGAAATCATATCCTTACTACATCTTCTAATGATCGTATCGTTTTAAGTTATTCATATACACTTCACCGTTTATAAATTTTACTATTTGCATATATATACATCACATTTAATCCCTTTGGAACTATAACGAATCATTACCCGACTAGCTCCAAAGAGTCCTTATCATCTACCTTCAATATATATATATATTTATGTTTCATCACCCTATGTCAACACAATTGCTACAAACTTAACTAGAATGTATCATGTAATATTTTTGCTTTTCAATTACATTCATACTTAGTACTCGACTATTCACATACTTCACAACTTATAAAGACAAAATACTTCACACTTGTTTACCCATTACAAGCATTTCACTAACCATTATCAATTTCAATTCACATGCCTAGCTCACAAGGATAACATATTCTCACATATATCATAATTCTACGTAACTTATACATGCCTTATACTTAATCACCATTTCATAATTATTTGATCATAATATTTATCAAAGTATACCCAGTTATTACTTATGAAATTATTTCATAATAACGATACTAGTTTAACTAATACCGAGTATTTACTTCTTTTCATCGCTTAGGAAGATTTAAAATTAATTTATTCCTCATAATTTCTCTAGTCTTTCCTATACAAGGGATAATTATATCTCAAAACTTACATCCAAACATCCTTATTGAATCATGTTGCTTACTCTTCGAAATCTTCTTTACTTATCTCATGTCAAAATCAAGGATAATGATGATGCTACCATCATATAGTCATGGCTTAGTCATTAATTTCAATGTATTCCCACTTAATTTCTACTAGTTATAACACCATGTGCTTATAAAGCTTCGTTCTATAGTCATTCTTCCATTTTCTAAACATTAATATGTACTATATGCTCTTATCGCATTTACTTCTAAGCTAGCAATAATTACAACTCGTCACTTTTCAAATTTCTATGTTGAGTTAAAAACATTAACCTTTCGTATAATAATTTACATACACATCATATTAATCATCATTACGTGCAACAAAATATCTTAACTACACTAATCATACTAACACAACATAATAATTCATAAACTATTCACATACCTTGATTAGTCCCATGACTCTACCAAGAAATCATCTTAACTAGAGCTTAACTAGTTTAGTTTCCACACCACTTTTAAGTCTTCTATTCCATGCTATTCATATTCTTAATTATCAATATAGTCTCATATCATAACCAACTTACTTTTTAATGTATACGAGGCATTCAGACCCGTACGATGCACACGGGTTATGTCTAATTTTTATTTCATAATGTTTCTGTTAAATGTTGATTGCATATTTCAGAATGAATGAATGTTAGATTTTTCCATAGATCTGTCCACATGCTAACTCTTTATCTAATTTTCATTATTGGTCTTTATTAAAAGTGAAATGTATTTTTCTACTAATGCACACAGTTTGTATATAATTGTTCCATGCATAATGTTTGTGTAAATTGTTAAAGTATAAGTATGATGGTGCATTTAATTAAAATGTACGTCCTAATATTTAGCTACTAAATGAAGGTTAAACGGCATAACACTTTATCAAAATAAGGGTTAACAATTAAATAATTTCTTAAATTACGTGTCAAGTACTTAATGAATAATTTCAATTGGGGGTACCCGAGTGAATCTAAAAAGTTTGGTTAAGTATGGTATTGTACATAATATAGTTTCAAGAAAATGGTATCCAATACGTGAATGACTTTGATCCTTGTATTAGTGATCATGTTATTTCACATGGTATGTTGTTACGACACGCCATGTTAGTGTTTTTCTTCTGTTTGTTATAACGAAACTGATGTACTAATTTCGAGTTTTGGCTTTCATCTGATACGGCTGCGTCATTATATCTCCAAATGGTATCGATTTACATAGTCGTCGAATTAATAAAATATGTAACTAAGCATTAAAAGCTTAATATATTTATAAGTGTAGTACTTTTTTAAGCAAAATTGTAGCAATTACTTAAATAGAAAATTAATACATAACTCATTTTACAAAACAAACACCCACTTATCTTTCAAAACAAACACCCGATTATATTTTTCGTATACCATTTCATTTCTTTTTTATGGTTATCCTACTTCACCTAAAATTAACAATCGTGTGTGCCTTTGAAACTTTCCCATAATGCTTAACAAAGTTTGTATGGTGAGAGTGAACGTGGATGTATAATTGGTAGATTTCAAAAAACAATTGAAGATCCGTTTACAGGTTTGCATTCTAATAGGATTACACAATTTTTTTGATTTCTTTGAAAAGGGATCTAGGTTATTTGTTTATGTTTTGTTATTAGATTTTTTGTAAATGCTTTAATTATAGTTTGCAATTGCTTTTGATTGTTGGGTGTTTGGTAAAGGGGTTGGGATTGGTTTGTGGTAAGTCCCTTGAGCTCATCAAATCATGTGGGTATGGGTAAGGCCCTTGAGTTTTAAGTCTTTTTAATATGGGTAGTTATTTGATTTGCATTAAACGTGTTTTCCCAAATGGGTTATGCTAAATTTATAATCTTTTTTAATGGGTTGGTTTAAATTTTGATTTAATACTGTTTTTTAAATATGGGTTTGCTAAATTTATACTCTTTTGAAATGGGTTGGTTTTAGATTTTTATTTAGTACTGTTTTCACATCATGGGTATGTTAAATGTTGTTATATTCTTGATGATATGTTTATTTTAAGTGGGTTTTGTTTAAAAAATGTTAAAGATTAATGGGTTTGGTTTACATGTATAAACTTGTTGCATTTTAGCTACAGATCTGGGAAGTTTAGAGTGTTGACTGTAGGTTGTTGTAGTTTTGACTTTTTTAAATAGTGTAATTGAATGTTGACCCCAGCATTGTTTTGAATCTGGATTTGTGGGTTATTGCTATTAACGGAAAATTTCTTGGCCCTGTTATAAACTCAACTACCAAAAACAATGTTATTGTTAAAATGAGGAACAAATTAGATGAGAATGTCCTCATGACTTGGTAAGATCTTGTTTATTGTTCTTCTTTTTACAAAAGTTTGAATCTTTTGGGATGAATATCATAAATCCAAAGTGCGAATGCTGGTTTTGTTACATCATATAAGTGGTTTCTTATTGCAAGTACTTATTTTGAAGTAAAATGGGAAAATAATAAGTTTTATACAAACACTTAAACTGCTTTACAATAAAAAATAACAATCCTAAACACCCTAAAAACTGCTCATGGAGTAGTTTTGATAGCAATAAGTAGTTTTGAGTGTTTGGATAGCATCGCTTATCTGCGTATTGCATCTTTATATAACAAATAAGTACTTTTGAGGGTTTGTATAAAAGCATAATGCATACCTTAATCTTATTTGAAGCGAAAATAAGTATTTATGAATAGGCACTTCATGGGGTGTTTGAGATTTCCTTTTTAACTACTTATACGTTTTAAAAATAACCATGTATCAACCAACATATTTTAGGCGCGTATTTATATCGAAATAAGCTGACACACATTCATCAAAAACACACAAAATTGCTTATCTGCTTATAAATAGGCAAATAAGTACTTACATAACCAATCCCAAACAGCCTTTGCAAATTGCTTATACAGGCCTCTTCACTGATTCATATCAATTCTCCTATTTTCTTGCTAAATAACCACAATTGTAAAACAATCGAGTCACTACTTATCTCATGATTAGCCATCTCGACAACATAAGCAAATCCATACATTATCCCTTACATTGAGTTTTATTTAGGTCTGACTATGTGTTTCTTTTTATTTAAAAACATAAGCAGTTTTAATATATAATCCTATAGTTGAACTGGACTTTTAGCATTCCGTTTTCTAACAATTTATTGTCCACTGAATGGATCAATGGGTTATATTTATAAATTTTGATTGTAACAGGGCTGGTGTACAACAAAAGAGGAGTTCTTGGCAAGATCATGTTCTTGGTACCAATTGTCCAATCCCCCCAAAGTGGAATTAGACTTATAACTTTCAAGTCAAGGACCAAATCGACAGCTACTTTCTAGTGTTGGTAAGGCCCTTGGTCAAATATTATTTGCTCATAAGGTCTTTTACATACCCAGGTAGATGCACTAACACACCACAGTCTCAGACTCTCAGACACAGATATCATTTGTCTTCAAGGCCAACTAATTAACACAATAACATAAATAAATTATAACAACATATCTACTAAGATATTAGCACTTCCAGCTTCCTCCAACCATAACATTTCATCTGCATAAGAAAATATGAAATTAATCTCATATTTTACAAAACTTATTATAAATAAAATTAATCACATATATATAAATAGAATATTAAATAATATAATATAAGTTATAAACGTTTATAAACTCCAGATTACAGAGGCAAACTTATTGTGGTGAGTTATAACGTTATAACAGCATGTGTTTATAAAATATTTTTTTCCATAACAAAAATACGACAAAAATCTGGTGGTGGATATGAACGTAACCCAACCAATTTCAACTCACGTCGAAATATATCCGTTTTGAAAGCAACATAACATGTTTGACCCGTCAATTTAGCATCTAACGTAGTCTCAAATAATACAAACTAATAAACATTATTTCTATTTTTTTAGACTATTCATGCTAGTTTTAGAGTTGGCTTTTTAGCAACGGCTCTTCAATATCAGTATATGCATCAAGAACCCACAACTTCCTCTATCGATTAGATTAGGCAAATCTTTCAACGGCTGATTTAGCATCCTTTTAAGAGAAACAAAATTTAGTTTGCTAAGGTTTTAGATTTAGGCAAGTGAAAGTTAATGGTGTTGGAAATCAAAGAAGTTCAATTTCCAGTCCATAAGTTATGAAGGAAAACAACAGGTACATTCATAATATAAAAACTCAACCAAACATAAGTTATGTTATAAATAAGGCATAAAACCACATAATCCTAACAACGCTTAACATTCGGCTTTTTTTCCTTACTACTTATATGTAAAGTGATTTAATCATTACGTTCTTTAGCATAGTCGTACCTTGGAACTTTGTGAACTTCGGTCACCTATTTTGAGTTAGATTCTTCCACAATGTATCTACAATCATTCAACAAAAAAAAAACTCTTGTTATTATTGGTACACTGTTAATTTAGTGGGAATATTATATTGTGGCCTGACCTTTTCTTCTTTTTCTAATCAGAAGTCCCACCATCCTTGTCCTCTCTTGGTTCATCATCTACACTGTATGCTCTTCAACAACATACCTAAAATGATTCAGCCATAATTGACATGTTAGTGATTCTAGGAGTAATCGTTGGATGTAAACCTTTTATATTGTTATTCGATGTGAATGCTTAAATTGTTTTCTAACATTTTTTATTTTTATTTTCTGGTATAGGTTTTGATGGAGTAGAGATTGATGGATTTCTTGACAATGGCCTCAGTTATGCAGGATGTAGTGGAAGATGAACAAATACCTATCTCATTTATAGATTGCAAAACCCATGTTGATTGGTATACTTCAATTTAGTTTAGTTTGTCACATACTTAACTTCAAGCAAACAATGTCCACTAGTCTAACCTATTCCTTATACATATAATCAACAAGTATTGGTTCATTTCCCTACATCTTTCATTTAAGCTTAAGTCCCTACTATTCTTGGATCTCATATTTGATCTCAACGTTATCATTCACTATTATTACAATTATACACGTATCTTGGTTTGTCTAATGCCATTAGACCAAAACTCGCCTTATAAACATGTATCTATTTAAACAAGTCGTAAGTACTCAACTATGTTTCTATGTCGAATTCCCCATGTCTTAATAAAACCATTCAAAGTACATAATATGATCAATTATATGATTCATGCTATACTCATGATTACTTTCCTAATGTCAAATGTAAGTTAATATTGATTTAAACATCAACACCCTCACTAAATTTTTAGTCAATAATCATACAAGATTTTTCGCACATGATACTTATTATTTATTTATGCACATTATCAATACTCATGTCTCTTCCTTACGCACTATCATCCATACTCAACTCCTAGTTTATCATAAACACGATTCTATTAAATTGTGTCTTATTTCAAAATTTTCATTTAAGCTATTTTACTCTTTAAACTTACTTCATGTGACACAATGTTTTTAACAACTTTTCAATCCTAGTTAGGTCATTTTACATATATCGACATATCTCAAATCATACTTGGTCCGTGTGTCGCTACACAACTTTTTATCATAAATTCCTAAAGAAATATCGAGTTATACTCTAGTCACAACACCGGTTTATCTATCGGCTATTTCAACCTCTTAAAGATTTAAACGTTTATCTAATAAAGTTAACGAATTTTCTCTAAAATCTATTAGACGCAAGGAATACGCTAGCGTATAGATTATAGTAAAAAACAAAAAATCATGAAATTAACAAGAATTATACCTAGGGCAATATTGGGTGTCAATTCTTTTCACCCTCTTCTTCTATCCTCATCGATCTCAATGGTTTTTCTTGTATAACATTCGGACACTCGCTTACTTTATGCCCCGCTTCAACACACCCATAACAAATAATCGTTAGTTTGGTGCAATCGTTGCTTACGTGTGACCAAGATTACTACATTGAAAGCACCCTTTCATTTTCAACCTACATTCACCATAATGGAATTTATAACATTTGGTACATGGATTCAACAACGGTTTTCTCGTACTATTCTTTCTGATATCATATTTTTGTTTCTTCACATTTAAATCCCTATGTTCATACTCCCTCTTTAGTCCCTTATTCTCTTCTTCTATCTTCCTATTTAATTTTACCAATGTATACTCCTTTATGAACATGTCTTTAAACTCCTCCCATGAGCAAGTTTCTATCTACGCTTCACCATTTTCCATGATCTTGCTTTCCCATCATATTTTAGCGTATTCACAAAGAAAGTTAGAGGCAAAATTAACCTTGTCTTCTTCCTCACATTGACTAGTGTGAAAATTTCTCTCAATGCTAGTAATCTACTTAGTGCTAATTAACGGGTTAAAGATACCCGTAAATATAGGTGGAGCATATGCTTTAAAATCACAATAAGTAACCCTATTTTTTCTTAGTTCATGGTTCACATTTGTCTTCGCAACTAATCTCCCATTCTCATTACGACCTTCAAATTCTTTTTGGCCAAATTCTTCACTAGTCTCGGTTGCTCGGTTAATAGAGTACGATATAAGTTTTTCAATAGTCTTAAATACCTTGGTTGTAGTTAAAGGATCCGCGACTTCTAATTTTTCCCTTAAGAATCCTCTATAATTAACGTTCTTGAGACTAAATAAAGATTTATCATTCTCTCTACTATTCAGATCACTAGTCATTTTTGCACCTTGACGTGAAGCCATCGCCTTTATGACCTCTTTATTACGTGCGGTAGCCATCCTATCTTCTCACTGAAATTTACAAGTTTCCGAATTTATTAAACACCATTATAGATATCAATCAATATATAATGATAATCACAATATCTTTCATACTTCACCACCTTAAACTTGTCGTCTTTGTATAGTTTTAATGACACCGAGTCCACATATGTACCATATTTTCATGATTACGGTGGCCACGCGTATTTATGAAAATACTTAACATATATATCCTCAACATCATTAAAACGATACACTTTCAAGTTTCAACAAACCTTTACTCTTAAGTATCTGCCACCTAAGGCATTCTACGTTTAACATCTATACTTGCACTAACACTAAAAGCATCTAAACAAGGTCTAAGTCTAGGAAATTCTAAAGTGAAGTCCTAAATCTCTTAGACCAAAGCTTTGATACCAAGTTGAAACAATGACTTTTTAAAGACTTGACTAAAAGTATTAAAAATTTAATCTTTTCGCGCGTAAATGACATACTAAAATGAACCTTCTGTCACTCTTTAACGAACTGACAAAAATATATTAACAATCAATCATTGAAAGTATTTTTTTGAAGATGAATCTAAGACTAATTACTCTTTTTAGAAAACGGCGGTGTGGCTTGGAAAGTCCAAGTCCGGTGCGGATGGAACATCAAAAAATGGTTGACTCTCCAAAAATATATTAACTTCTAACTCCTTAAGGTTGATTTTATACAAATTTTTGAAAATCGAATAAAGCTAACAAAATCAATCCAGCCGAGCGGCTTGGAATCCCACCCAGTCGGTTCCGGTGGATTAATATGGATCACTTAAACTTTTTTTTTGAAACTTATTCTCAATAAAAACCAACCTCTCGTCACTCGATAGTTACACCCTAACCTTCAGAATCCTTTTTGGACAATATAAAGTGTTTATAACAATGTCAAAGTTTTTGTCATTTAGACATTACGCTCGGATGCATGTGTTTACCAAAATGGGTAAAAAATATGCTAAACTTCCGCATGTGAATCCATTTTCACCAAAATACATTACACATATACCCAAAATGTAATACTGTAACAACCCATTTTTACAATTATAGCAGCGGAAGATATTCTGGTTGTATTACTTCTGGATTACTCAAATTCGTCATAATCATAGAGAAAACAACTTGTTAAAGAGAACCTGGTTGTTGGAAAAAATTTAGTTATCATTCATTATAATCAGAGTTTTTACCATAAATGAAGGTCACAAAAATCTAAAACTATTATGTTGTGAATGATAACAGTTCAGGCACATCTTAGAGCCGATGTCAACTCCGTACGCAAATTGCTCATTTACCTCGAGCAATTAAACATGCTAGAAAGGGTCATACACCCAAAGTGTTGAGTGAAATCTCATAGGTTTGATAAGCAGGTTTGATTAAATTTATAGTGTTAATAATTGTGCAAACACAATTATTATGAAAATGTTTATTGTTTATGATCTTGGGTTCACGTTCTTTATATACCCATATATGTATAATTGAACGAAGTGCAATTAGTATTAGTAACAGTGTTATTATGCGTTATTGTCTTGTTTGGTCTGTTTGGTACATGTCTTGTATTAGTATAGGTCTGGTTACAGCCATGGCACACAAACTGATAGTTTGTATAAAACTATTATCATAACCTCAAAATGATGTGATTTATTATATATATATAGCAGATAATGGGCCCTCGGTGTAAGGTTAATTGCCATATACCTTTGAAATTCAAAATATTGTGTGTTTGGTTACCTATCCGTCTAACTCAAACAGGATTCGTTATCCCAGATAGATTATCCATTATTATTTGCGTTCTCACCCGTTAAGTGATTAATGGTCCAATGATAATGAGGGACCTTTTGGGACATAATGTAACTTAAAACAGTTGTGTAATAGTTGTATCAGGATAGCATTATCTTGTAGAAACACTTGTATTCCTGGTTTAAGCATGTGTTTTAAGTCTTTGATAAAGTATACATTGTTATAAGAATTTAAACTAAAAATAAAATGTAAAAAAAAAAAAAAATAATAAAAACAAAAAAAAAAAAAAAAAGAAAATAAAAAACTCGAGTATGTATAAAGAGTTTGTAACAAGCATGTTAGATCCCCCTCGCGGGTTTATAAAACATTCAAAAGTTTGAAATGCGAGGCTATGAACTTCACCTGGTAGGTAGATGTACTAATGACATTATCTGTGGAATGAAAGCTGACGTCTATTATCACAATCTTACATGGGAATGTTGAATAATAAAATGATAGTAAACAGCCACGTCACACAACCTGTTGTAGATATGTCAAGTGAATTGAGGAAAGATTGGTATTTAGACTTTGGTTTTAAGATTTTATGAGTTTGATTGAAGTCGTTTGCGAATTATTGTTTCACTGTTCGGTGCCCTTCATAATTCAAGATGTTCTTCAGTAACGTTTGGGAGCTAGGGCACTTTTTTATCGTAAAAACCCCAAACAACTCAAGTTAGAACGTAATACCATAGTGTAAAACTCCTTAATAGAGGAAGACGCTCCTTACTATTGTGATACGATATAATCGGTTTTAAGGTTTTAATCAATAGATCTGGAAATGTTATGGCTACGAGACGCTTTAAATATAGTTTTGGTCTGGTATGGTTTTAAAAATGTTTTTATACTTTTCAAAAATGTGACATTTTATACGTCTTTAGGGTTCTGGAAAATTGCGTTAGTTGTCACCCTAGGGTTTGCAGTTTTACGTCTAATACTTTGTATCTTCAATAATATCCCTAGCCAAAACCTCTTTATATGCTTTAGGTCCTTCATCTTTGTAAAGATATACCAAGGTAAACTTGGATTTGAAAAGTGACATAATAGACCCTCTATAGTTATAACTTTGATATAACATGAAATTATTTCAGAACTTTAGGTATAAGTTACAGAAAGTTACGATATATACCCCTTGCATGTGATTATAAATTTTAAAAACATTCCAAATTGCCATTGCAGCTTGTTTTTAACATTATCATTTAGGACATTGATATGTTCTTATAAACTAAAATAAAAAATGAGTTTTTCTCTAACAGTAACACAGACGTTTAATTCAACGATTCGTTTAAGCTAGGATAAGTAAACGGGTCAGAATCAAGGACTTTCGGGCTTGTACTATGGCTATGGTAACGACTACCCGGGATTCGTTTTTGGTTTCTGTTGATTCCTGTTCTGTACTTGAGCTTCTTAGAAGTTCAACTTAGGATCTATTAGATCAATGGATTGCTTCTATAATGGGTATGTGAGATAGCGAGGGGGGGATGAATATGAAGGAAAAATGATAAGGGTTATGGATCCTATTTTATTTCTATAAATGAAGCATATTGATGATTATAGGAGCTGTTTGGTTCTGTTATTGGGGACGTGTCGTGAGCAGCTAGGGGTTGACTCGGGAGGAGGCTATATGGTTGATTTTGTTATGGCTGAAACTAGATTGAAGGTCGTTGGATGGCCTAGATGGATTTGCCACGGCTGAAGTACGACAAAAACATGCACAGTGGTGCCTTCATTTTGACCATGGAGGAGTTAGAACAAGTGCTTAAGTAAGCTCGCTCTACTAAAGAATTCTAGAGGGTTCTTGGGTGCGTCATTTGAACATGGTAGCAATTTAGAGGGGTTAAATGGTCCATAGGAGAGCAAACCGGGTCTATTTTGGGTTCGACGGGTTCTTCAAAAGTTTTAACAATGGTACTTCTGTTTATAAATGTATTAAGGAATGTGAAATAGCGTTGGTTAAGGTCTGGGAGTAAAGTAATTAGCAAAGTTTAGCAATTTGTTTGGGTTAAAACCGGATTAAGAATTGAAGAAATGGGAGTATGGGTTTCTAACTAGGGCTCGTTTAGGGTCGTGTCGTGACTTTCTTGGCTTATATTTTGTCATATTTTGATAAGTATGATGGAATACAAAACCTAGAGCGTTACTATATTAGTTTTTATTAATGAAGTTCTTGGGACATTGTTGATAAGTTAAAATGGGTGTTGAATTGCGAGAATCGGGTCGTCAAAATGATAATTAGGGCATAATTAGGGTTTTTTGGATTGTTCTTAAGGTTTTTCTAGGTTCTTTCTGTTTTCTATGCACATTGCAATAGCTAAAGGATAGATGATGATTGTTAACACTTTATTTTATGAGTTACTATCGATGGGCCCTGTGTGTGGTTATTTGGGATTAGAATGGTTTTTAAAAACGCAAGGGTAAACGGTTGGTTTTAAATGAAACCTGAATTAGTACGCATTTAGGGTTTCTAGGATATGTTTTACGTACAAGTGAAGTAAAATGATGAAGTAATGATGAAATAATGATTGAATAGGATTGATATGATTGTAAAATAAGTTATTACAACTTAATTGAGTGTTGGTTTGGGTTTACAATGGATAAAAACGAAGAAACGGGTCATAGTGTAGTATTTAGCTCGGGTTAGGGTTTCAGAGTTTTGTATTAGGGTTGTGAGTGTAAAAATGTGTATGAAAGTTTATGAATAGAATATTTAGGGTTTACACCTTGTAAAATGAGTGTAGTAACTTGATTAAATGGTGGTTAAGAAATTAGAATGAAAACGGAGGTAAAACGGCTATTTTAGAGATCATGCTTAATGACTTGTACATTGAGCTTTTAGAGATTTGTACTTTGACTTGAAGAGATTTTACATTTCAAATGAGATATCATATTACTTGTAAATATGCTTTAGTAGCTTGTATATTAACTTTAGGGGTTAACCCTTCATGTGTTTTTAAGGTTTAGAGATCGGTATATGATAACGGTTTAGAGCCCATTTTGATATAACGTTGTGAATGGTACATTATAGGAATAATGTACTTTGTAATAAGGATATGATGATATTGACTTGACATATTGTGATGTTTGCTTGACATATATAAAGACAGGATGGCCATAGATAGGTTGCGTAAGCTCGTTTACTTTAGTTATGACATACTGAGATATATAAGTAATGTAATAAAGCGAAAAATTTCCCCGTACAATTGTGATAATAGTAAAATAGGTTTTGCATTTGATGAAAATTCTTGGGTTGTTATAAATACTTTGTTAAATGCAAGACCTTGACATTTGACTATTCAAAACATCATTAGTACCCATTTAGACAATATTTACCTTGACAATTATAAGCAAACCTATACTAAGACACAATAACAAGACTTTGGGGCTTTCGAACTTTAATGAAGCATGTGGTCCAAGCGACTAGTTGCCTTCTACCACCAAGTGGAAAACTTCTACTTCACGTCTATCGTTTACCCTTTTCAATAACAACGAATCCTACAATAAAAATCACAAGTAACATGTAAGCGAAAACGCTTAGTAAGTAAATAGACATAACAATAAATATAATGCATATATCCAAATACCACAAATCCACATACTCTTAGCTAATTCGTTCTAGCAAGCAATTGCATATGTATGGGAAGCCTCTACTCGACACATACATCAACCTGAAGTTGACTCATACATAATCTCATAGCCCTCCTTTATTCAACAAAGCTATGATACAATAATGCTTGTTTTCACTAACAAGCTTAATAAGTCTTAGCAATGGATCCAAGCTAGCTAAGTCGAACGAACTTCCTAATACCTTTTCATATGCATTCATCACACATCAATATTAGGAATAAGCATTATAAATAAAGTTAGTACCTATTTACTTACCTTAATAGGCGGCTAAATAACCTCTTAGAACCACTTCTCAACACTTGATTCCAATGCAAGAAATCATTCTATATATTAACATTCTTTCTTATTTCACAACAAGGGAAATCTTATTCATCCCAATTTATCAATCATTCCCATAACATATGCATATGATCCTCAACATGATCATATTCTTACTTTTTGTTGATCCCAGTTAACTGCTAATGATCGAATTCCTTAAGCTTGTTTAAGGTTTAGTTATGCTAGATAAATCTAACACAACTTAGTTTAAGAAACTTTGTTTGATAATACTAAAGATTATGCGGAATCTAATCTTTAATATAAGAACTTTAGTAACACAAAACAATATAATTTCAACAATAAAAGCTCCAATATTATTATTACAAATAATACGAATACTCTCCTAGTATTAAGGTTACAAAACCTTGAAGCTATGAATTATACACCAAAACAAAAGATTTCTAGATATCAAACTCTATGCCCTAGGACCTCCTTTTATACACCAAGGAGTCCTAGTCGATTTACAATGTATTCCTAAAACTTAGATTATTCTCAAAGATCTATTCTGTAAATAACAATCCTTATCTCATAAGTAATCTTGATTTTCAAGCAATCTTTATCTTTTAACAGTTGTAATCTTTCAGCAGTTGTAAATTTTAGCACTTGTAACTTTGTACCAGCAACATTAACTCTTAACAAGAAGTAGTAACTTATACACCAGCAGCATTAACTATGTACAAGTAGTAGTAACTACTTAGAATATTTTTTTCAATCTTCACCAGCAGTACAAACTTTACTCTAGCAGTACTAACATATACTAGCAGTACTAATATACATTAGCAGTACTAAGTTACACTAGCAGTAGTAACTATGAACTAGCAGTACTAACTACTTAGCATATTTTTCAGTAGAGTTAATGAACAGCACTAAGTTTTACTTAGTAGCAGTAACACAAACCTTAGCAGCAGTAACTCCAGGATCATTAAGAAGTCTTTTAATCCTAACAATCCTCCCTTAAACTTGATATTCTTCTTCAATGTCTCAAGTTTCTTCATTAAAAGCTTCATTAATCACCAGGAGGATGCTTCCAAACACTTCATTGATTCTTGAGTTGTTTTGTGATGAGCTTAAGAAGCTGATAATACATTTCATTATAATGATCAGGTTGCAGCTTCCTATTTAGCATATCTGTGATTGTAGCAAGTGTAAGGGGATATCTCTTTTCTACCAGCATATAAATGTGCACATTTTGCTTCCTCAATGAATGTACTCCACATGAATCATATATTTTCCAATTTAATACTCTGTAATCCTGTTGATTCCTCCATACTTGATCTTCAACGTGTGGATCAAACATTGTCTTTAGATTACCCCATAGCACTCTCTCATAGCCCTCCTCTGGCCTTGTTGACCCATGCTTAGCTTATACCAATTTCCACAAGGTTTCCAAATCTTCCCTGTTAAAGCTTTTGAGCATATGACTGAAGACTAAGTACATCTTTGAACTTCCATCAGCCTTGATTATCTTGTAATAGGTTTTCTTCCCTTCTTTATGGATCTTGTTGTCAACAATGCTTGGAGGCTTAGTTGCCAAAGGAATAGCATCAATTGCTACTTCCTCTTTATCAAGAACAACTTCTATTAGTTTTTGAAGCTCTGTTGTTTCTTTATCCTCATTTACCTTTTCCTTCTTAATACTTTCTTGTTCCAGCTCAGTGCCTGCTCTCTTTGAACTGATCTCTTGTACTCTCTCTGCTTCAGCTCTTACTTTACTACTTTCTACCAATTCTGTATCCATATCTACAAATGTGTTTACCTTTTTTATAGCTTTGTCAAATAACTTCTGAATATCATCAAAGCTTTTGTTCTTCAATTGATTATGCTTGTATCCAACCATGTTTTTCAAATAAGTAGACATTGTATTTCTCTTTTGAGCTTTAGTTGGTGGTTTGTTCCTCTTTTCTTTTGCTTTTATTGCTGCAAAGTGCTTCTTTCTTGCTTCTAAGAGTTGTACAAACAACTTAGACTTCTCTTCAATACTCAACTTCTCTTGTTCTTCTGCTTGTATTTATTGAGCCATTTAATAATTAGCATCTATCATTGCTTGCACATTATCCCATGAAACAACGTTGGCTTCTTCAATTTGTTGATCTTTTTCTCTGGCAAGCCTTTCTTCTTCTTCTTAAACTTGTAGCTTGAATGCAAGTTCTTCATCAAGCATCAATTGATCTTTCTTTGACAATTTCTTCACAGGTTCTGGTTCAACCATTTTGCCTTAACCTTTATCCTAAACATTGAGTTGTGATGGTTGTTTTAAAGAAATTGTTGGTGTAGGTGATTGTTCCTGTTCATGAATAACAAGCCCTTTAGCCTTGGGTCTTGTGCTAGCAGCTATAACTGTTGTAGCAGCAGTTGTTATTGTAATTGAACCTTACTCTGGTTCTTGTAATATAACCTTGTCAGCCTTGGGTTTTGCACTTTTTAAAGCTGCAAGTGCTTGAGCTAAAGTAACTTCATCAACACTTAAGTTCACATCTTTAGAAGCAACTTCATTTTCAACAACCACCTCATCACCAACTAAGTCATGTACTCCAAACATATCTATATTAGCATCAAAATGAGTACTAACTAAGTTAATTCATGCATCAGCATCAATATCAGCTATCCTCCCCTATTTGGATGCATCCTCCTCACCTAAACCTTCTTCATCAGAGAATTCTACTCTTCTAGATAAACCAACCTTGTATAATCTTTTAAGCCCATGAATTCTTGATCCTCCTTTCTTCTATAGTCTCTTGACCCTCCTTTTCAAACTTGTAATCTCCTAAGCTTGAGAGGTCTTAGTTTTCTCCAGATCAATAACTCTATTTTTCAAATTAGTACATAATTCCATCAATTCCTTTAGTTTCAGACTATCCTTACCACTTTGAAGTGTGTTACCTCTTGCGAGCAGTGGATCATTAGAAAGTTTAGATACATTCTCAAACCCAGTTTGAGCAATAGTATCCCCCATGGTTTTTTGGCGCCTGGGACCACTATCTGAACTAGTTCCTAAGGAACTTGGTTCATTAAGTGTTGTCTTGGATTGGGTCTTATTGATGTTACCCCTATCCTGCTCTGCATCTAAGCTAGTAGCAGTAGTGGCAGCCCTTTCCAAACAATCATCCATCTCCTCATAGACAGCCTCATCTGTAACATTGTCTGTAGGACCACTAAGCTGAGGTACCTCAGTGTCCTTTCTCTTTGGCTTCCTAGGTTTTTCTTTCTTTTGAGATTGAGATGTTGATGGTTGAGTAATAGTAGGTGTGTGATGCGGATTAGTAGGATTTGCTAAACCTTCACCTATTTATTTTTAAGCTTGTACCATCATTGTTGTAAATAAGGGTGTTTCTCTTCTAGAAAAGCCTTTCCCTACCCTTCTTATGTTTCCAAAAATCTTCTTAGTGTGAGAGGGTGTAACATAAATCCTTTTATGATTTGACATTCCTTCCAGTTATTTCTCCAAAAACACTTGTACAAATCTTGGATACATCAAGAATTTACCAGACACATTCTCTAAGTTCTTTACCATACTTTCAAAAATGTATTTTGAAAAGTTGGACTTCTGGTTTGTAGCTAAACAGATAATTGCAGAAGCCATAGTGCTACTAATTTCATTCCATGCAGTAGTCTTAGCACTTAGGCATAGCAAAATGGTATGAATAAGGAATTTCTATTGAGGAGAAAAAAATGCCTTATAGAATGTAAGCTTCTGTGAAAGTTTTTCATACCTCGTCTTTGTAAGTTCTTCAAAAATGGTAGCATTTGGCAAGCAATCCATACCTTCCTCATCATTCAGTTGAAGGTCACGTCTAATAGATCCTTCAGTAATGATTATCTTCTTCCCATCCACTAGAGCTTGTAACTGTACTTCCCCATTGATAGTTTTCCTAGCAGTCTTTTCTTGCTGTTTAGGTTTGACAAACTCTATCTTATCAAAACTAGGCTTAAATGTTTTCTTTTCAATCTTAGCCTGAGGCACATCATCTTTCTCATTATCAGACACCCAATCCTCAATAATTGGAGCACTGATGACATAAATAACGTCACTTTATTATATCATTTATCCCATCTATTTTGCATATGTTTATATAATTATTGCATTATTTCATACTTAATCGCTTTAAAGTTGATAAATGCAGTAATTCAAGAGTGTTTTGTGAAGATGCGCTAAAAGGCGCATAAATTGGAGCTAAAACGAAGACATTTGAAGATTTTTGTTAATTCACCAATATGCCGTATCCAACTAAAGAGATACGGCATATCAGCGCCAAGACTTCACAATAAAACGCGTTTGACTAATTCCCAATACGGCGTATCCATGCTATCTACATACGCCATATCCATGAAGATAATTATTAGAATATATAGTAAATCAAGTAAATTAGGAATGATATCAAAGATTTATTATGAACATAGCGCGCACTCCAAGGAATCCAGCCCAATACGCCGTATCGACCTATCTAGATACGGCGTATCGAGTATTTTTCAGCAACTATAAATATAAGACTCAAAAACGAGTTTTCAGTGTGCAATATCATATTCTTTATACCATACTCATCAAAGACGGATTTTAGAAGAGAAGATCAGTCATAAAGGTTAAGCATTGATCACGACTCCATAGAAGACATCGTGTAATTTTTACTCTCTTAATCATTCGATTTCAATTGTTTGATTACACTTGTATAATTGCAATGGTTGTGGGCTAATACCCTCGGGTATTAGCCATCTTAATGAAAGTTCAATGTTTGGTTTGTTTTAAAATCGATTTCTTAATTTATCATTGATTGTTTAATTATGTTTATCACCTCATACTTGTTTATGTGTTTAAATATGCGACCTATCATTCAACTGGATCTAGTGTTATGGACCAAGTAATCTAGATATCGGGATAGCTCTCCATATCGTGTCTTATATTACTGGACCAATAGGATCACAAATAACGTTCTGTCTTTATCTTTTGATTATGAGCTTAGTTGGACCGGTAGGTGACCTGTTTATATTTCAGCAATCATGCTCTTAATTAACTGATAAAGATTGGAATATTGGACTGCCAATAGATAAAACACCTTCAAACAATAAGTGGGTAAAGTCCCGTTGGGATAGAGTTTTAACAGGATCACCACTGCTTTAATTCTCTAAGATAGATTATAATTAAACTAAAAGATACTTTATGTAGATGCATTAATTATGACAGGATTAATTATGTCTAGGTCTTAGGATGATGTCCCGTCTAAGTCTTAAGAATGATATGCCGCTTCGAGATAAGTAAATCATTGCACTAAAACAAACAAACTAGCATTGAACCGGATTTAATATGGCTAATATAGTTTTCTATCATTTGGCTTGTACCGCTTTTCTATCTTCTAATCTTTATCTTTTGTGTTTATTGTGTATTGAATTGGTATTTGTCATCACCAAACCTGTGCCAGTCTCTCAGGCTGAATCCCCTATTTCATTAGACAACTTACATAGCATAGGTTTAACCAGTAAATAGACTAATTAAAATACTGATAGAATATAGGATTAAATTTCCACTCTTAGTGTTCGACACCCTACTTACCGCGAACTCCATATTGACCGGGTACACTGCTCGTTAAAGTGTTGTTTTAGCTTTGTCGGCTAAATATAAATGTAAAACTTGATAATCAAATAATTGACCCTACACAACAACACATCAGTGGTGCAATAGGTAGAAGAGGTGGAGCAAGAGGAAGAAGAGGTGGTGGCAGAGGAGGAAGAAGAGGTTGTGTAAGAGGATCCACTAGTGGACTAAAGGTATGTTTATACTTGTAATCTATGTTTATACTGTTATAACTCGTAATCTATTATATAGTTGACTTATATGGAATGTATTTTATTGTATAGTTGATGGATGAAGATGATATTAGGCAAAGTATGGAAGATGAATATATGCAAGGACTTTTGGACGAGCAAGATGATCTAAGGAAAAAGAAAGAAAAAGAACACCAAGATAAGCTAGATGAAGAAGCTTTGCAGCAAGCAAGGGAGGAAGAATTCATGTTTGAGAGAATGGATTTGGAAAGGGAAAGAGATGAGCAACAATAGGAGGCTATGATGGATCTATTAAATGACTACAGATTCCCTGACCAAGAAGATTCTATGGATGTTGAAATGTATAACAGAACCAAAGCATCAATAAACTTCATGGTGAACACTCAAGAATTTGTAACACATGGTCAACCATCTTCTGTTAAAGCTGCAAGTGTTTAACCAGCTCAATCTGAACTTGCATTTGCTAAAGGTCTAAGTGTTCAACCTGCTCCATCTGTACCTGCAAGTGATAATGCAGCAAAGAAGAAAGAAAAAAGAACAAGGAGTGAACCAGATGTACCTTTTAAAATATATCACAAAAATAGAGGAAGGTCAGAGAGAATTAGAAACATGCAAGAAAAGAAGTTTAAATTTGATGCATAAGGCACAGGATCAACAGCTGAAAGGGCTTTTGATGTTAGTCCTTGATGGTTTAGTTAAGTATAATTTAGACCTTGGAAGACATGCTTAGAGCATGCGTCCTTAACTTCGGGGGAAGTTGGGACGTTCATCTTCCATTGGTAAAGTTTTCGTATAACAATAGTTATCATTATAGTGTAAGATGTGCGTCGTTCGAGGCTTTGTATGGTAGAAAGTGTCGTTCCCCGATTATGTGGGCAGAGATTGAAGAGGGTCAATTGATAGGACCTGAGTTAGTGCAAGAGACCACTAAGAAGATCTCACAGATTAAGGATAGACTTAAGGCTGCGCGTGATGGTCAGAAAAGTTATGCTAATAAGAGGAGGAAGCCTCTAGAGTTTAGTATAGGTGACTATGTCTTGCTCAAAGTGTCGCCTTGGAAAGGTGTGGTACACTTTGGTTAGAAGGGGAAATTAGCACCTAGGTTTGTTGGACCTTTCGAGATCATTGAGAAGGTAGGCCCAGTGGCCTATCGGCTAGATTTGCTTAAGGATTGAATGGTGTTCATGACACGTTTCACGTGTTGAACCTTAAGAAGTGTTTGGCTGATCCAACACTGCAAGTGCCTTTGGATGAAATCTAAGTTGATGATAAGTTGAATTTTATGGAAGAGCCTATAGAAATCTTGGAATGAGAGGTTAAGAATTTGAAGCGGAGTAGAATTGTCATCATCAAGGTTCGGTGGAATTCGAAACGTGGGCCTGAATTCATGTGGGAACATGAAGATCAAATGAAGCTTAAGTATCCGCATCTGTTTATTGATGTCAGTAGTTGAATTTTGGGAGCGAAATTATTTTAAGGGGGTTGAATGTAACCCTTGCCTCTTTTGTGTTTAGAATATTCTAATTTAGTCCTTCGACTATTTGACGTTTATCAGTTTTATTAGAATATGTATCGTGTTAACATTGGTGAAATTATGAGATTGGGGTATCTTATGGTTTATGATGTATAATAATCCTTTTTAGAGGGTATTATTATGTTAATTATGTTCCGGGTGGTTTGACCCTTGAATTGTGAGAAATGCCAAAAACTAGTCCTGACACGTCCGATAATGTCCAAAGTGAGTTTTGGGGAAATAAAACGTAGAAATGTGTCAAGTAAATACTCTAAGTTATTGGAAAAGTATTTTTAAGATGAATAAAAATGATAAGTAACATCGGGAAATATTTTTTGATCACGGTTTTCGAGATTTAAGTAAACCCGACACAAAAACGAAGACACCCGAGCCCCTTGGATCCCTTGCCGCAGGTTTTAGACTCCTGGGAGACAATATGACATTTTTTAGGGCCTTGGTCTTTTACTAGTACAAGTCTTGGCATATGTGCATTTGGATGCATCCTAAATCACACATTTCTCATTTACAAACTTCACACTCTTTCTCTCTTTTCTCCTCTTTGGTTCGTCCGACCCAAACAACACACAAACACATATTTTTTGAAACTTGATCAAAAATATGAAGAGTCTTGGAGTATTGGTTTGATTATAGTGCTCGGGTTATTGTTAAAAAAACGTTTGGGTTGTCTGGTTCGCGTCAAAAATTATTTTGAAGACCATTCTTGTAAGTCTTTCAAATTTAAATTTTAGTTGTCCTTTTGGGTTGTTAATAATGCATAGATGTTAGTTGTACGGCCCGATTGTTTAAAATCGAAAGCGAAAAGTTTAAAAATGGTTATTTATGGTGCGTTTGGTTCGAAAATGTAAGGAAAGAAAACGAGGTTTTGTTAGTTTTGATATTGTGATCGTGATGGTTGAAAAACATATATTTGCTATGTAGCTTATTTTATATATGGCTTATTGTGGCTTATTTTTTAACTCAAATAGCTTATTTTGAGCTTATTAGCTCACGACTAGAAATAAAAACACAAGGGAGGTTTTTTTTACTATTTACCTTGTATGTTGTATATTCGTGGACTATTTCTTATAGCTTATGATGGTAGCCAAATGCGATATGTAGCTTATTAGCTTATTTTTAAGCTTATTGGACTTAACGGCCCAATAATCATCAATGAGCCATGGCTTATTTGATGGGTTATTGTGGTTCGGGTTACGTATTTACTTATTATTTGAGCTTATGTATACTAATGAACTTTGGTTTTGGGCTTATAATGGTAATAATTGGCGACTATGTGTTGTGTTCTTGATTTGGGACATCACTCAACGTTGTGTATTGAGGTTGATGGTCATCATGACACTTTTCATTTATGCATCTTAGTATTTCTCTATTTTGTATCTTGTGTTATGATTGATCATTATGTTGCATCCGTAAGTTTTCAAATTTAAATTTTGGTTTGTCCTTTTGGGTTTATTTGATGCATTGATGTTAGTTGTTATACAAGTTTGATCGTATTGTGAATATTGATATTTGGAAGGTGAAAGGAAGAAGGTGAACGAAAGAAAAAGGGTGTTTAGTCAGCTATGTCCACTCGTTAGCTATCTGTGAGCGCGCGATTTGCAGTTTTGTTTTTTGGCCTCCGGCTTCGCGCTGCGCCCGTGTGTTTGTGTTCAGGGCGGCGTTCAAGATTATGCGCGCGCGCGCCCTACCCTCTACTAACCCCTGCCCCCCCTCCCCGCCTATTACCTCTTCCGCGCGCTCCTACCCCTGGTTGGTGCCCGCCTCCGTGTCCTATCCCGGGTCGCCGCGCACGCGTAAGCCAATCAGACGCGCTCGTGGGTCGGTTGGAGATTACCATGTGTTTTTTATTGTAATGTTGAAGGGGTGTATTGGTCATGTGAGGTGGGCGACGTTTCGCCTCCGCGAACAAGGTGTTCCCGGCGCTCCCCGCGCGCCACTCGCCGTCGTGTTGTGTTTGGTTCCGCTGACTTGAATAGTTTGGAATCGATTGGGTTACAACTACCCCAGTAGTTAGTATTTGTGTGATTATTAGAGCGGTGTTCCGTTTTAATATGTATCGGGTTGAGTGATACGTCTCTACTGACTATGCCATAGTACGTTTTTCGTGATCGGAAAGATTGGTGCTTCTCAATGTCACGTCTCGCACTAAATAGTCTGTTTGTTGTGTTGACCCTATCCCGTCTGATGGTAGGCCCCTTTAGGTGGCGGTGTTATGTGAACATTCCTCGCGCGCTTCCTCCCTAACGGCTCGGCTCGCCGAGGCGCTCGCGATCAGACATTTCCGAAATCTGGGGCGCGCGTTTGCGCTCATATATTCACTGTCATATTGCACGCACGCTCGCGCGTCCACTGTGCTCTCTCGCATTCGGCATTAGCTCCTTTGGGTTTTACGCGCCGCGCATCTCTCACACGCTCACCGCTCCGCTCGACCATCGTCAAACCCAACACTCTATTCTCGTCTCGCACGTTTTTTGAGCTCTCTCATCCCTCTTTTTTTAGTTTAAAGTGAAAGTTGCTCATCACTCGTAGTTTGGTGCTATTTGATAGCGACTTAGAAGAATCCCCGCTGTAATGTTGGTTTGCAATCTCTTGCATGTTTGAGTACTTATTCTAGTTTTTTGGCCCCCCCCCCCCCCCCCCCTTCGCCTTTTCGAATCAGTTTAGATTATAGGTCCCCTCCTTGTTTTTGTCGCGCGCACTCGCTTGGGAATCGCGGTATAATACGATTTTGGGATAATTGTTAAAGAGATTGTGGAATTATAGTTACGATTTTAGACTATCACTTGATTTTGTTCAAGGTTGATGCGTCTTCACCAGCACTTTAGAGTTTTATGCAATAGTCAGTTTTCTCTATTTTCGCTTCATATTGTGTTATGATGCTTCATTTTGTTTTGCAACTCTCGAGTTTAGCCTATGATTGTCAGGGTGTTACAGTGGTATGGACCTTCATGAATCCGTTTTATAATTTCTTTAGGGCCGTTTTATACACCTCCAAACATTATATACAGTGCCTTGAAAACGTTTCCAAAGTTATTCTGCGGGAACTTCCAGATCTTGCAATGAAGTGTCGGTAAGGCAGAGTGCTCAACAATTGTAAAGTTCTTGGGGTTTTGAAAAGATTTTAAAAAACCTAGAGGCAAAGATAAATATACTATTGGGGACCTAGATGATGGAAAGGAGATCCCGCAGGAGAAACACCAGTGAGTAGCTGCAAAATACTTCACGAGCTGTATTATTAATGACATGGGAGAAAAGGAAAAAAAACTTGGGTGTTGGAGTAGGTAGTTTTTCATTTAGCTAAATAAATTTAGCAAATAAGAATGTAATTTGTAATAATTTGTAATGACTGTTAATTTTTGGAATGTTCACGTATTTTTATTGTTATTCATATATTGCTATTTGGATTTATGCATTTGATGTCATAAGAGTACAGGACAGCCACTATACCAACAGAATTTAGTGGTTGCTCTAAGTATTTAAGATATTCAACCAGTAGTCGCTATGTAATTATGGTTATATGTCTTATCAATGCAATTAATACAACTTAATTTATCGGTCGCTATAAGTATTTACCACTATAAACTATCAGTTGCTCTGGTTGATATGGATATATGTCATGTCAACACCATTAATACCACTTTAGTTATTTATTGATCTAAATATGAATATATTTGTTCTAGTCTGTCATGTAATACAAGTGAATTTATAGATCGCTCTCTTGCATAAATTATTTGTCAGATCAATAAACTTAATTAAAACCATAGTGGTCTTCTCTTTTCTGAACGACAATATTAAATAAAACAGTTCAACTTTTGTTTTTAGAAAAGGTTGATTACAACACATTACGTTGTCGCCACTCCTTGCACACCTTTGTTACATGAAGGTATCGTGCGGACTCATTGGTTAAAAGATGCGCTTTTTATTTTTTGGGACTAGCCAGAGGTCGCTTGATCATAACAGGCGGTAATACCAATTGCAAGTCATTTGGAGCTTGCCATATTTTTAAATCTTTTAAAGGATACACCATCACTTAGTAGGCACTTTTTAGAGTTTTTTTTATTAAACCACGGCTTTGCCCATAAGTTGCAATTAGTCAAACCTGAAACTCGGCAAACAGCATAAACATGACTGCAAGGTAGTCCGCGAAAGTTGACATTGCGACAACTGCATTTGAAACCAGCAACCAAATCACTTGAGGTACTTCTAATTTGTCTTAAACATCGTTTGTGGAACAGTTTCAAAGTGATCCAATTGGCCTACCCTACAGTCCATTTGGCCACTCTTTTAACATTCTGTCGTATACTTTTGTGGCGGGGAGCCCAATAACAAAGCTCGTTCTTATAGTACTTCTGTTATAAATATAAAAAAAAAAAAAAAAAAAAAAATAAAAATAATTAAAAACCCCAAATACATAATTAGTGGAGTACATGATTGGCATTAATATTGGTAATAAAAAATAGTTATTTATGGTTTTTATAAAAATTTAGACTGCAATATTTATGTCGCTTTTCTCAATTCCAATATGCTAATAGGTTCAATATAAGTACTCAACAAGTGGTATTAGGACTATAAATACGAACAATCCTAGTTAATGAATTAATCGATTCTAAACTGTTGGAAGTCATGTAGTTGTAACAACTTCTAGGGTAATATGCCCTAGACCATTTTTCAAAACCTGCTTCTTTAAGTTTTCTAACCACTTCAAGTCTATGACCTCGTAGTTCAGAAATTGCTTTATCAATATCCTCCGTAGTGTAAGCTTTACATGCCTTCCAAAAAATACCATACAGCTTTTTACCCTTTAGATTTACAATTCATCATCAAATGGATATCGCAAAAAAAGCACATTAACGAATTATCAAAAAACTGTAGCACAAGCTTAGATAATGGAAGATGTCTATCTGATTTGATGCACATAATTTAGGTGGTCACCTATTTTCTATTTCAAACTTGGATAAAAACCAAGATCCACGAATATCACGTCTAACTCGAGACCCACCTTGGGGCAAGAGTGGGGCAAGAGGTATATTATAGTTTGTTATCCTCACATTCCAACAGCTAAAAAGATTAGTTCCCAAGTAATTTCCTTTAAGATGCTCCCCGTCAATTATTATCAAAGGCCTCATATAGCGTAAGAAACTTTTGATCTGTTTTATAACCAACGCATCATAAAGTATATAGTATGTAAACACTAATCAGAAAAAATGAAGAAATATAATAATCAATTTATTATATGCTTACCGCAAACCGTAAACGACATTATAAAAATCTACAAAACATCCATCAGCATTGTTATGAATGTGGGTGTAACAGTACCTCGTTCTGCTTTATTTTAAGTCTATAACATAATACAGACTAGTGAGAAGAAAGATCTACATGACTTACGTTGTTAATATGTAGTAGCCAATTTGTGTTTATTTTAAACACCTCCCATGCTCTCTTGTACGTTACGTCTATCTTCCAATCGACCTCATATCTTGTTGTATATCCTTTATTTATACATCCCTATTAATATCTTCTTTTTTATCAACTAGTATTTTACCTTAATTAATTTATTTTTTAGTAGAGTTCGATTATGTTTTGTGATTATTTGTGTTTTTTTACTAAAAGTATGGATGTTCTCTGTGCAGTTGCTTACAATGAATGTTTTATTTCCAATTATTAAATCCTTTATGGAGTGTTATTCGTTCCTTTTGCTATCTGGTGGGCACATTTAACACTATACCTCCTTTGAACAGATTTGATAAAACCGGATATTGACAAGGATTCTCTTAAAGTTTTTACTCCTATAGTGTACATTGCATCGCTTTTATTAGGCAAAGTAATACACCTATTAATTTTTCCTATGGTATTCCAACGTGATTTTTTAATATTAGTTTGAGGAGGGGCGGTGGATGGAAGAGGCATATGGGTAAAGTGTGTTTTAACTTGCAATTTTGGGAGGTTATACAGTTTGATCATTTATATTTCATTAGGAAACAAAAGACATTTAGTTCAAAAAATCATTTAATTAGGGGGAAACGATAAACTTTTAACTGTTTGTGTTCATTTGATTTTTTTGACACTTGTTTCTGAACTAATTTCTCGCTTTGCCTTACAAACTTTGTTTACAAAGCAATTAAACGTCATCTTGTCTTTATGCTCAAAAAACTTCACAAAAAACCAATTTGTAGTATAAACTAAAAATCATGGATGGAAATAATATCGAATTTTTTTTGGACATAAGTAAACAGGCCATGTACATCATATCTTTTGGTCAGTATAAAACTTGTCTCTTTGATGATTGACAGACAGCGGAACCTTAAATTTGATTGATAGGGGAAACTCATATTGTGTATTTAATAGTTTGTTTGTGACAAATTGATAGTCTAGATTTTGTATTATATTGTGTAGTGTATTTACATAATCAAATCTATTAACATCAAATACCCGGTTCGCCCTATGTACATAAATACTTACCTAACTAAATATTTAAATGGTTCTAATTGATTATTGTCTTTCAACCTATGTCCCTTTACTTGTACTTCATTAAATTGAGGGACTAATTTTATAAGTATTAATTTCAATATCCTTATATAAAGGAGGTAACTTGAGACCACTACATATCAACAAAATAACAGGGTCTAAAAAAAACACAAACATAAATCATGGTTCGCTGTCCTAGTTGTAAGGCCCAATCTATTATACGCACTTCATGGACTTCTGTAAATCCAGGGAGGAGATTTTATTGTTGTCGGATATGTTCTTTGATTAACTACTCAATTCTTTAATCATAATATAAAACTATTGCCTGCTAATTTTTCTGTATAAAAATTATTGTAGGGGACTCATGGAATTATAGATTGGTATGATGATCCAATGTGTCCAAGAGATGTTCAAATTATACCAGAATTGTTGAGAAATATAAATACACTACAAGCAAGTTATGAAGACCTTCAATCCAAAATGTTTAAACAAGCAAACAAAACGCAGAAATGGAAGTGGGTTTGATATGTGTGAAAACACCTATCTGTTTTATATCAAAAATGATCCCAATAAAGACCAAAAACTGTGATAAAAGATTGTATATTGCTTGTTTTGTCTTTCTTATTATGTAGGTACGGATACAGCAAAAATCACAAGAAAACGGTTAAAACCGGGCAAACACTAACACAAGAACGGAAGAGCACGCAAAAAGCCGGAAGAAAGCTATCAAAGTTAAACTATGGTCAAAGCTTCAGTCAACGTGGTCAACAAAAGTCAAGGTCACTAAAGGACAAATCCTAAAGTTACAAATCAGTCCCTCATCTTATCCCAAATTACAAAAGAAGTCCCCAAAACCCTAACACCCGTTATCTTTTAATACATATAAGATAACGGGCGTTATCTCTTTTTATAACAAACCCAAGCCCGGGCCCAAATCCAATACCCGACCCAAACCCAAGTCAAAAGAAAATTAAGCTTGGGTCAAACACAACTCAAACGCACTTTTATAAAAGAAAAAGGAGCGGGAAAAGTGGTTTTACCACTGTTCACCGTCTCCTCTAATTACCCTCTCAGTCAAATCATGGGGCAAATCCCAATTGAAGGACAAAAAGGACAATTCAGGTGTTAAAGTACACCATGACAGGGTTAAAACGTCACTTAAGCCTCTCATTGGCCAATACCCAAGAAGGAATGCCACGTTGGATTAAAGAAAGCACAAGGAAAGGGGTATTTTGCACTCATTCTACTCTCAAAAGAAGCACAAGCTGTCTCAATCATGGATTGCCAAGCTGGCAATCCGTGTGAGATATAATGTGATCCAACGGTCTAAGATCATTACTCAATGATTAGAGGAATTGAAGGCTATGATCAAGAGGAGCGTCTAACAAACTTTGGGGCTAGAAGCTTTAGAAGATGGCTATAAATAGCCCTTCATCCTCACACACACGGGAAAATCTTTTCTTTTTCTAGTTTTTAGCTTTTAGATTTTTAGGTAATTTAGCTTAAGTTTTAAGTTTTAAGTAAATGTAATTTTCATTTAAACGTTTGTAACTTTCTTTTCAAGTAATGTAATCAAGCTTTTTAGTTAATGAAATTTAAGTTTTCTTTAATAAATTGTCAAAAAGCTCTCTATAAGCTCTAGTGATAGTGTACGGATTCATAAGCTCTTATAAGCTCTCACAAGTCTATAAGCTTGTGATTGAGCTTAAATAGTCATTTAATCTACTTTAACTTTAAAAACAGTTAAAAAGCTTGGCTATTTGGATATAAGGCTTATGGAAGGGAAGCTAAAAATGGAAGAGCTTCCAAGGACTTAAACTGGCTTATCATTGATAAGCCAGAGCTGTTGATTAAGCTCTTTGAGCATTGTTGCTTTTGTTTAGCTAAAGCACACTGTAAGTTCTCATTTATTTCCTTTGTCTTTAAAATTTTAGTTTATTTTGCTTAAGTTGCTTATCTAGTTGCTTATTAGTTGCTTATCTATGCTTATCTATATGTTTTTATGCTTGTTAAGTAGCTTCCATTATCTGTTTTTGATTTTTATAGAATAGATATTAGTTTTCTCATAATTGCTCTTTAAATCTGTCATAAAATCAACAAAAGTAAAAAAAATTAGCATAACCCTTAGATCTTAGTTTATAGCTTAATTGATAATTAAAACAAGTTTATTAAGTCTATTATAAGCTAGTTGTCATCTGATCTTTAAGTTTGTTTAATTAAATTCCTTAATTACTAGCTTAAATAAATATTCATAAGTTTAAAGGAGTGTTTGGATTAGTGTTGTTTGACCATTTAAAGTCAAATAGAGTTGAGTTCATTGCTTGAGTCATTTTTAAAATCACCTTAAATCAGTAGTGAAAGAGATTTTAAAAGTTAGATTTAAAAATCTAGAAAGTTTAAGCTCAATTTCTTTGTTCCTGCACCAGGGGAATTTTTTCCTTTTCCTTAGCTTATTAAAAATTTGATCCAAGCCTCATTGAGCTTGGATCTTGTTTATGTTGAGTTTAGACACACTCAATAAGAGTGTATAGTGCAGGGTTGTCCTTTTAGGACACCTGCAAGTTGGTTTTACCCTTTGTCAATTGCATCAGCAGTAGTAACAGCAGTTACTACTGCTGATCTCTTTCAATATCATTTAAGCTAAGTGTTAGGAGGATTTAGGGTTAAAATTTAGTAAGTTTATAGATTAGATATAGGTTAATATAGATTAAGTCTTAATCTAAAATTTCTAGCTTGTCTAATATGGTACATTAGCTTTTAAAGTTCATAAAAAAAACCTCAAAAAGCCAAAAACAGTAGTAACTAGTTCTTAGTTTCTAAATTTAGAATTTTAGATTATAGAAGTAGATTTTATGCATTAGATTTATAGCTCATAAGTGTCTTATCTAGTTTTCAAAAGCTTAAGTTCTTTCTTAGCTTATTGTGCATTCTAGCTTAGTTGATTTTTAGGCTTTTAGAGTAAGATTCTGAGTTTGCTATTTTGATCCATAGATTTAGTAGTCTTTCAGTGTTATTAGGACAACTAGCTTATCAAATTTAGCTTCTGCACATCTTAAGCTAAATAGGACAGCTTTTATTTTTAAATTTTAGCTTATAATGAGTAGTGTGCAAGCTTTTGAAGGAAAACTAGCTTTTTGGTCTTTAAAACCAAACTTTCTGTAAACAGCTTCTAAATAAGCTGTTTATGAGCTTATTTTTGAGATTGAGCTTATAGTTTCTTTATTAAAGTTGCTTAAAAAGTTGTCCTCTACAACTTTTATTCTTTAAGTTTTTCATAAAAACCAAAAAAAGGGAAGTGGAAGTCGGGGGTGAGCAAGACACGAACCCCCGACCTCAACACCTCAACCTTTTATAACACTACACACACCACTCCTTACCGCTGCACCCTTGGGTCTTTTTCATAAGACCCTTGCACAAGTAATTCTTTATACACGTTTTGGCCCAATAAGCTATTAAACTGTTTCAGCTTATTTCACAGCTTATTTAATAAGCTGTGATCTTGGGCTTATTTTTCCTAGGATTTAATTAGTCTTAGTTATTTTCTGTAATTTTTCTAGAATTTTTAAATTACGTTTAGTATTTTTAAACATTTATTTTCATTAAAAACTTAAAAAAAATCATAAAAAATAGAAAAATAATCAAAAAAATAAAATTCTTTTTTAGAAAATTTTCTTTTGTCATAAAGTTCGTAGGAAAATTAGTTTGACTCTTGTAGGTTTATTTTTGAGCATTTTAGCTTTTAGCGCTCGGTTTTTGATTCCCGTTATTCGTTTTTATGATTTCGTTCAAATTTTATCGTTAAGTTTTCAAATCTTGCAAATTCCCTTATTTTTACTTATAGAATTAGATTGTTAATTCAAATTCTAGGTTAAGGTGCTAATTAGGGTTTATTTTGTCATTTCTGTTTTTCGTCCGTGTGCTTAGTTATTTTTCTTGCATTTAAATGTTTTAATTGTTTTTAGACATAGAAAATCAATCAAAAAGTTGAAAAATCATTCATAACATTGTCCAAAACTGATCGGAGGGTATCAATTCACATTCTTTGGGATACGGAGCCGGTAGATCTCTTACAGGTTAATATACGTATTTATTAATATTATATTTTGATGATATTTCTTTTTACTGTGTTACCTCAAGGGTAAATTGGTCATTTTCCATAGTATTATATATTATATTTTACGTGTATCATGTGTTTTAGCTATTAGTTGGTTACTTCATTAAGTGAAATGTTATCATCTACTCTATATTTTGTGCAACTATTATGACTATGAATCTGCTACATTCTTTATGCTTCTGTGTGTAATAAACTAAACTATATCCGGTTGTTTCATAGCAAAAGTTCAATCAGCTAAATCATAAGGCAAGTATAAGGAATCTATTAATTGTGTAGTGGAAAAAGTAATAGTTTTATTACCTAGGATAGAAATAATTGTTTCCAACAAATATTCAACTAATTTAATTTAATATAAAACTATAACAGTAACTACAGAGATAAAAACGTACACATTCTAATACTTATAGCCAGCCAACCAAAACACATGATTATAAAATATATAAACAGTAGTAGCAACATACCTCTAATTAGCAATCTTTTACTTCCAACGAAAATAAAAAAATTCCCAAACATGTGTTCCGATATGCAAGCACCTACATTTGTGATATCTTTAGCAGGGGACACCGCCATCTTATGAATCAAACGGTACAAAAATATGCACACCCAAACCCCGCAGTCACCGTATGCATCACCTTGTATGGGGACATCCTTTCCAATGACAAAATTTATATTGTAACTTTCTAGGGGTACGCCTTTAGCATCTAAAATGCCCCATTCTTGAAGATACGGTGGAATGTATTTCTTAAATGCTTTCCTCATTTTGATCCACCACTTTCTTGTCTCACCAGCTTTGGAAAAAAGCGAATCATACAAAGTGATCACACCGGTTCTGATATGCAGGACGCCGAGGCAGTAATTTTTGTTAGGTTCGTTTATAGAAAAGAAAACCTACATTCCAATAAAAGTAAATATAAGTACTTAGCAAACATACTAAAACGTTGTTCCAAATATGTCCTACAAACCTGTTCCACGTCTGCCCACATAACGGGATACCTAACTCCATTATAGACCCATCCAGGAATATCTCACCGCATTACAAATCTGTAGAAATAAGAGTTGGCTATGGCTCAATCCGCGTATGTTGGCCTAAAACTCCACATTAACTCGAACCATGCATCCAAGTGCTGGTTATTGGATTATAATTAAATTTAGATTCAAAAATATTGTGCCGTTATTATAAAGTACAAATATTCTTGCATTTAAATGTTTTAATTGTTTTTAGACATAGAAAATTAATCAAAAAGTTGAAAATCATTCATAACATTGTCTAAACTGAATCGAGGGTATCAATTCACACTATTCTTTGGGAAGAACCCTATGGTAATCCACTTACCGGTTAATATACGTATTATATTATATATATTTTGAAGAATTTCTTTTTACCTTTGTCCTCAAGGGTAAATTGGTAATTTTCCATAGTATTATATATTATTTTTTACGTGTATCAAATTTTTGGCGCCGCTGCCGGGGATCCGATTTTAAGATCTTCAACTTGTGCTAAGATTTCCTCTCGTTGAAGTTTCTTGGATCGTCTTTCATTGTTTTGGAGAACCTTTCGTTTTCGAAAGTTACGCTTTTAAGAAAATAAATATATAAAAAAAAAGTAAAAAATATTTTTCTTTTCTTTTTAGTATAAATAGAAGATTAAAAACAAAAATACAAAAATATTTGCTCTTCAATTTTTAAAAAATAAACAAAGTTGGTAAAAGAACACCAACAAATAATACCTTCAATTGAGGTATTATCCATTAGTAAGTTCCCAACTCGAATCAAAGATTTTAAAACTTGTCATTTGTGTCATTTACGAAATACGGGCGTCACCTTTAAAAAGTAAAATTTTAAGAGCTACGTGGAAAAACAGTAAAATTTGATTATTAGGTTTAAGTTGTCGTATCTGTTATCCGGTTATTTTAGCTTTAGGTTAAAATAAAATTTAAAAAAATTTAAAAATAAAAAAAATAAAAAAAATAATAAAAAAATAAAAAAATTTAGTTTAAATTTTCTTTTTCTACTTTGTGCATGCGCACTCGTTCTCAAACCCGCAACCGTAACCGTCAACAACAAAGCCAAGCGGCTGTTGTTCAACCATTTCATTTAGAAGAACCTTTGTGTTATTATCCCTTATTCTGATGGCTGTTAACCGGACACCTATGGCACAATTGCTCCAATGCACCCTCGACGGGGTACGATGGATATTGCTAATTGTAAATTCCGTAAATCAATAGCTAACTTTTGAGTTAAAGCATGATTTGACAATCCTTGTCAAAACAAACTGTTTTCTCGGACATGATAAAAGAGGATTCCAATGCTCACATTCGTTACTTCAATAAGATTACCTCAAATTGTAGATCCCGGATATCCCGAGCACGTCAATTAAGCTTATGCTTTTTCCGTTTTCTCTTGAAGGTTCAGCCCGGATTTGGCTAGAAAAAGAACCTCCTCGATTAATTTTGACATGGGATGATCTTGTTTCAAAATTCATTAATCAATTCTTTCCTCTTTAAAAACGACAAATCTTCGTAACGAAATCACGAGATTTCAACAAAGATTTGACGAATCGTTTTACGAGGCTTGGGATCGATTTTTATGAACTTTTACGTAGCTGCCCTAGCACGGATTTTTAGAATTACTCATCAGACTGTACGTTTTACAATGCTTTGAAGCTAATGATCAAGATTCATTGAATTCTGCTGCGGTGTTGAAAAACTTTTTGGATTAAGATTGCCTCGTGAATGCTTGAGAAATATCAAAAGTAAATCCAAGTTTCGTAATTCTCGGAAAACAAGGGCAGTCGTTGCTTAAAGTGAGTTGAATTCATCTACTCCTGGAATTTCACCAGATGTTGCTGCTCTTACAACCGAAGTCTCTGAACTTAACAATTTGATGAAGACTATGCTTATCAACAAACAAAAAGCCCAAGCTCCCGCACCCGTAAAAGCGGCTGAGCAGAGTTGTGTAACTTGTGGAGGTGCTCATTCTTAAAGAAACTGTCCAGTCACCGATGGCAATGTTTATCGAGCAACATTCAAGAGTCGGTGTGTGCTACAAGCTACTGCAGCCAAATTGATCATGGGGATTTACTATTATAGAATTCGAATGGTTTCAAATCAAATCCGACCTCTTGGTTTTCCTCCGATTCAAAACAATCAAAACCTTTTCAATCAAAATCAAGGAAATAATTTCAACCAAAATCGAGGAATCAGTTTCAATCAAAACCGTGGAAATAACTTCAACCAAGGACAAGTTTACCAACCTCCAACTAATCAAACCCTAGTTTACCAAGCTCCTACTCAACAAATGCAAGGTGCTTTCAAAGGACCGTTTTGAGATTTATGTCAAGGCTATTGATTGACTGTATTACGGGGAATATGCAAATTCAAGGCCAAGTTTACCAAAACAGATGACAAATTTAACGGAATGTTTCTAGTTCATAAGTTCCAATATGCTTCTCTTCGAATTTGGGACTTCTTCCAAGTCAACGTAAGCTGACCCTCGGTGTGCATGTTATGTTATCACTACACGAAAGTGGTAATAAAACTTTGTGAAGGACCTTCGACTCCTCTTGTCTCCTAACGTTATTTATACTCTCTAAAGGGCCTTGAACAAAACCCGGAGACGTCAATGGACAAAGTGCAAAAATCAGGTTCACAAAGGACCGCACAAGTCCCACCTCCGGAGGATCATGATTCCATTTTTATTGAAATTCCAAAACCAAGAGCTAAGAAAACCGTTCAAGAGCCAAATTCTTCTAAGCCTAATTCATATCAACCTTAAACTTCCATACCACGAGAGGATTGAAGTGAGAGAAATAGGATAACACCCACGTGCTCAGCGAGAAGGTTTAGTTAAGATCGTTTTAAACAACTCCATTTAGAGAATGGTTTAAAAGATGCTTCATCGAAATGCCAAAATTCAAAAAATGGTTAAGCACTTTATTGAGAAACAAAGAGATAAACTTTAAGGAAATCGCCAGTACACGTAAATGTGAATGTTTTGCATCATTCTTGAACAAAGTTCCCCGCGAAGTAGGAGATCCAGAAAATTTCTTATCCCGTGTGCTTTACAAGAATTTGGATAGGCAAATGCTTTAGCCAATTCTGGAGGTCTAGCATAAATAAATCACTTGTGCCTCATTCTATTACAAGCAACTTGGGCTTGGAGCTTTGAGCGCACCCGAAAATGACACTCGAGCTTGCTAACCGTTCTGTTACGCACCCAATGGGCATAGCCGAGGATGTTGTAGTTAGAGTTGATGGTTTCACTTTTCTTGCTGATTTTGTTGTGGTTAATTTTGAACCAAACCCGAGAATGCCTATTATTTTTGGGAGACCTTTCCTTCTCTGTACGCCCATAAAGCTCTCATTGATTTATACGAGGAAAAATTAACATTAAGAGTACGAAGTGATGAACTTGTCTTTTATGTTGAAAAATCTGAGAAAAGCAAGAATAGGCAATTTGCCCATGTTATTTCTAAAATTGATTTTTCGAAAGATGAGCCATTTAGTGGCAGTACTACTAATCATTCCAATGCTCTACCTCTAGTTTCTTCTCCGATGAAGACTAGTGATAATCTTGAGGGATTCGCCGATGAACTCACTCTTAAAAAAGGTATTCATGAAGAAAATTTTCAAGTTTATTCAAACCCGCTTTTTGAATTTGATGACAATTTCACCTCTAACAACAAAAATCCCCTCTTTAACGAGATGGTGGAAGATGTTGTAAACGAGAACTCCAACGTTTCAAATTCTGATGAGTCAGTTCTACTTAGCACACCTTTGTCCGATAAGGTTGAGTGTTCCGATTCAGAAGTCAATATTGATGAGATTGATGCTTTTCTAGCCATGGAAGTTTCTTCTACTTTTGAGGAAGGATATTTCGATTAAGAAGGAGACGTAATTTTTCTTGAGAATCTGCTTAGTGATGATACCACCCATAATCTCGCTCCCGAAGTGATTTTTGATCATGAACTAAAACAAAATGAATCCATTACTTTTTCTCCAAGGAGTGATCCTCTTCACCATGAGTTCGCCGAAGAAATCATTACACTTCCTTCGAGGATTGCTAGAGAACATGAGGAATATCTTAGTCGTATGACTTTGCTTTGTGAGATTTCAAACTTCTTCGCGTCACGGAAAATGGTCATTGCTAATCAAAGTTCAATTATTGAGTCTCTTCCCATATCTCTTATCCCCGTTGAGGATAGTGAACCCGTTCAAGAAGAGATCGATATTTTCCTTGTTCCAGATGATTTAATTCCACCAGGAGTTGAAAATGATGATTCTGAAGTTGAAGATAATTCTACTTTCCTCCCTAAAAATGAGTCATCTATCCTTGAACCATCATCTCCTCGTCCCCCGCCAAAACCACCAGACGTTTGCTTAAATTTTAAGCCCGATACGGCCATGAAAAATGAAGATTTTAACCAAGGAGAAATTGTTTTATCCCTAAATGTTGAAGATGTCAATTCCTTTACATTTGTCATTTGGACTTTTCTTCCATCTTTTACCTACCCAGATGATTCTCCTGTTATTCTTTCTTTCAGTAGTGAGGATCTCGTTTTTGACCCCGACATCTTCATTTTGCATTTTTCTTATCTAGAGCCGGTGGTGTTTTCAATGGAAGTTTCTTATTCCAAGTATTGTTCTCCCTAAGGACGAATGAATTCAGGGATCGAGTCAAGCTATGTGACTCGGTTACTAAAAACTAAGTGCATTCGTGGGAGGCACCAATGCTTATCATTTTTTTATTTTTCTTTTGAGTTCTAATGTGTTGGATGAGGAGGCTTGAACTCTTCCGTTCTTTGTGTTTGTTGTTAGTGCTTGTGATTATTTACAGGATTAACCCAACTTTTCTGAAGACTCTCATGTTCGGTGTTTTGTCGTGGTCCACTCGAGCTTCCTATCCTTTGTTTGCAATTAGTTTGGGGAAATCCGATATCCTTTCATCTCATCGATTCACGTTTATCTTTGCATAATTAATAAACGACTTAGATTTGCGTATATGGAATCAGAGACCCCCGCCTTAAACATTGGGACAATGTTCGTTTTAGTTTGGGGAAGGGAATCTATCGATGTGATGTTACCGCTACTTATGTTTTGTTCTCACGTACCCCGTTTTCCCTTTGATGTTACCTACTTATTGTTTTGTTCTCACGTACCCTGTTTTCCCACCAAAATTTTCAAAAATATGAAAAAATTTAAAAAATTTCAAAAATAAAATAAGTGTTTTTGTCACAATTTTGACTTTCTTGCTGGGTAAGAATAGGAGTAAATTTTGACCCGATCGAGCGTGTTGAGCTCTAGCTTCTTCCTTAACTTTTAGGCTAAGCGTTCGCTAATTCGCGAAGAACGAAAAATGATAGAGTTAAGTATGAGTAGGATGCTAAACAAGGATTATTTGGAAATCTTAACAGCTCATGTATGTAACTTGTTGCTTTTTCTCCCATAAGCTCTTAACCGGATTAATATACGTGCTGTTTTTGGAGATTAAACTTAAATCAACAATTTTTATGTAATATATAGCAAAAAATTTAGTCTTAGTTCAAATTTATACTTGAATTTTTCAAAAAGAAGTCTTCTTTAAATAAAAATAAAAAAAATGATGATAAAATGATAAAAAAAATAAATATAATAATAAAAGCTGTGGGCTGATAAAAGTTTACTACCTCTTGCCGGCTCACAACCGATGTGGTAGTCTTCTAAAGAAAGCCCATAGTAAGAATAAAGATCCGAGACTGATAAAAGTTTGCTGCATCTTGCCGGCTCACAACCGATGTTGCAGCCTTCTAAAAGGTCGAAGTTATAATTGCATAAATGTCTAGATAATTAAGTTTAAATTAATAAATTGACTTCTTTTTGTTAAATTCAAATATACTTTTGCACTTTGGACTCTCTATTTTATAAGCTATGATTTCCGAGAAACCTGAGAGTTATTTTTTTTTAAAACCTAAGGTTCCGTGAGGTCCGTTACTAGTCTCTGTGGCGGTGTCAAAAGCCTGGTCACTTAGCGTAAAGTTGGATGTTTACGGAGACGAATGGTCGCTACATGGGATATCTCGCCTTTTAAAATCATTACTCTATGGTTTGGAACGTAAAAGCTAGTATGTTGCAAAAAGTTCTGATCCATGGTTGCTGAAATTCAAAAATAGCTCATTCACTTAAGATTATTAAATGTCGGGGAGTAAAAAGGTTCACAACTGTTGCAAATATGGTAGGTGGTGTAGTGATATAGTACTGATATTTAGCTGTGATTGTTGTTTTAACGCTGGATTGGATAAGTGAAAAGTGGGCCAGGGATGCGGGAACGTCTGAATTGTAATTTATCTTTTTGTGGCATTTTTGGTCATTCGAATGGCATCTTGTTCTACTGATCCCTAGAGAAAAGAATGTTTTCGTTGAAGAGAAAAAATGTTTTCGTCAAAGAGAAAGAATGTTTTCGTCGAAAGAAAGAATGTTTTCATCGAAGAGAAAGAATGTTTCGTCGAAGAGAAAAGGAGAGCGTGTTTTAACTTAGGTTGTTAAAAGCTTGAATAGGGATTTTCGGATATGACCTTTAACGATTGCGATCGCAAGTTAAAGATACTTGAATATTTCAGATGAAATATTTAAGTTGTCAAACCTACTTGGAGGAGCGTTAGATTTGTATCTAACCTTTTCTTGACGAAAGAGTGGATGATTTGGAAGAAAGTAAGATGATGATTGATTGATTCTTAAAATATATATAATATATATAATAAAATATATAGTAATAAGTATAATCTAAAAACAATCAATGAAAGTATAGAATGTTCCCGGGTCGTTTATCCCTAGCGAGGCTGTGCTTGAGAATCGATACAGTCAGAAAATTAGAGTTTGAATGAGATTAATGATTTGAGAGTGTAGAAAGCTAGATTAATCAATAACAAGCAAAAACGATTGAGAAAAACCTAAAAATTATGAAATTAAGCTGAAAAACGAGAGCAGGAATCCCGAACAAGGGGTCAAAAACCTAAAATCTTAAAAATTAACCCTACAAAGAAATTTTTACTTCTAAACTACTTTAGGGGACTAATAATGAAGAATGAAAAAGACTAGACTGAAAACGGAGGTCGTTTGACCCAAAAACGAGTCAAGTCAAGAACCGTACCCGAGACCCGTTCTTTAAAAATCAAAAGTTTGCAAAATTAACCTTATGAAAGTTTTTCTAATTTTCCTACGTAATATATGACTAAAGAAAATTTCCTAAAAAAGAAAAATATTTTTTTGATAATTTTTGTATTTTTTATGAATTTTTAAAACTTTTAACGAAATTAAATTATAAAAAATACTAAACTATTTTTAAAAATTCTGAAAAAATCACCTAAAATACTAGACCCTAAAACCTACCTAAGAAAAATAAGAAGCCCGAAATTCAGCTTATGAATAAGCTGAAAATAAGCTCGAAAGAGCTTATAGCTAAATGGGCAAAAACTACCTTAAATACCAAAGTGCCCAAGGGTCTAACAGAAAAGACCCAAGGGCACAGCGGTAAGAGGGTTTGTTATAAAAGAGGTGTATTGAGGGTGAGACCCGGGTTCGAGTCTTGCTCACCCGGGTTTCCTCTTATCTCCTCTTTTTTTTTTAAACTTTTTAACCAAACTTGTTAAGCACATGAAGCTTATCATTTTTCATAACTATGACTTTTTGTGAAAAGCTAAGAATAAGCTAAAAAGGGGCTTTTTGTTTGACAGTTTGCTTAAAGTGACTTAAAGGCAAAAATGGCTTTTTCTTTTGACTCTTATGAACAAATAAGCAAATTCAGTAGGAAAAAAGCAAGCTCAACTTAACACACCAACATTAAGAACTACTAGGAACAAAAATAAGCAAATGAAAGAAGCCCAATAAGCCAGAAGTTGGCTTAAGCACTCAGCAGTACTAACTTAAGAGTTAGTACTGCTAGGGTGAATTTTAAGTCTACTAGACTTGTTAAGGGGCAAGATAAGCTAAGAACAAGGGAAAACTTAATCCTAATAAGCAACTATAACTAAAATCAGCTAAATTCAAACATTAATAAGCACCTAATAAGCCAGAAAAGAGATTAAGCTATATTTCTACACTATGCTAAAAAAATCAAATGGCCTAATTTGAGCTTAAATTTAAGCTACCTAAAGTGCTTCCTAAGGTCTACAAAGCTAGGGCTTAATAAAGGAGCTTATTGGCTTTTTAGAAAAGCCAAAAGCTTGAGCTGAGGCCCTCTAAATTAGCTAGGAACAATTGCATAAAAATGTGATCTAGCACCAGGGCAGTTTCAACAAAAAGGTTTTGTGAAAAAGTTAGCTTAAAATAAGCTCTCCAATAAGCTCAAAAATAAAAACTTGGTTAAAACAGATGAGATATACAATGAAATGAACTTGTGCACAAACTTTTAGATCCTAAAACAATGATTTACCCTCTGATTTTTGAGAATGAAAATGGGGCACATTTTGACCTTTTGAAAAACTAAAAAAAATTGGCAGAATTACTAGCCAAAACTAGGGACTCTTAAGGTTTCCAACTAGATGATATTTAATACATGTAAATGACACAAAATTGATACACCAACACAGGTTTACAAGTGCTTTAACAAATAAGCACTTGTGTCTCTTTTAAAACCAACAGACTTAAAGAACAACTTATAAAACTTGAAAAACACCTTTTGGGCTTAAAAACTTTGGAAATACAGACTCAAAAGAGCTTAATTACTTAAGCCAAAGTTGGACAATTGACACCAACCCATGACCTTCCCATTTCTACCCATTTTGGGCTTAACCCAAACACCCCTTTAATTTAAAAAAACAGGTTTTAACTTATAATAAAAACTGAATTAAACCACTTAAATTATAAGTACAACTACTAAGCATGCAACATTATATAATAAAAAGTAAAAAGCAAAACAAATAATGCATGAAAAAGCTAACAACCAGAAATAAGCTTAACTAGGCAATTTAAAGCAATTAACAACAAGTAATTGAAAAAAGACAACTAAAAGGCACTTTAAGCAATAACTCAACCACCAATAACACAAACAGTCATCAACAACTAAAAATAAAGCAAGCTACAGAAATTTTTAAGCAAAAATTTAAAAGAAAGCATACCTTAACCTCTTGCTCAAACATGAAGTAAAATGAAACCTAAATAAGCTTCTAATCTACCCTTAGCTTATAAAAAGCTATACTAAGCACCCAATGAGCCGTCCAAGTTTTCTCATTCATCCATGGCTAAATCAAACAGTAACCCTTGTTTTTCTTTTAATTTTTCTTAATTTCTTGTATCTAAGTTTTAAAACAGATTATAAAAAGGCTTGTATGAGCTTAAAAGACATAAGATATCTTAAGAACTTTGAACAAAAAGTAAAACATAAAACTGAATTTTCATTAATCTTAAAAGAGACAAGTACATAAAAGTTAGACTACTTAAAACTTAAAACTGAATTCTAAAAAACTACACACTTAAAAAAAACTACCCTCCTGCCACAATGGCTTACAAAAGCTTATATAGCCAAATAAGCTAGGGTTTCCCCCCTTTTCTTTCTTCTCTCCTTGTGTGCTTCTTTGTAGACACAAAACCGTCTTGTGTATGTTGTGAGAGTAGAAACTCAAACGAATCATGGCCCTTCATTTATCTTGGTGCCCAAGGTCTCAAATCTAAACCCTTGATCGAATTGTGGGGTTTTGGATGTATGTGGGGAAGTCAATGAGGTATGAAAGTGACAGGTTTGGGGTTTAGGAATTTGGCGGGAAATGATGTTAAAGATATACAGTGTTTTTAAAACAGGGGTGAAGTTTGGGCTTTTGTCACAATTGGTCCCTCATGGTTATAGGATTCGTTGCATTTTTAGTCCATGTGGTGTATGATAGTTTGGGGACTTGGCAAAAATACCCCCCGAATGTTGTAAAGGATATTGCAAGTTAAGTCCTTTTTGGGTTAGCAATCTTTTGTAGGGTTGGCAGAAATACCCTGGTTTAATCACTTTTGGTGAAATGGCAGTTTAAGCCCTTGCAAGTATTTTTCTTCTTTTCCTTCATTAAATAAGTTAGGGACTTGGCAATGTTGGCCCCTATACTTATTTTTCTTCACTTTTTGACTTTGGATTTGTCGGGGTTGATTTTGGTTGACTTTTTCAGACTTGGGCTTTGTCTTGACTTTGTCTTTTCCACGCTTTTCCATTCCGTGTCTGGTTTTGTCGTTTTGGCTTCGTTTTTCATCTTTTTCTTAGATATCCGTTCCTGCACAACACAATTAGCAAAACAAGCATATATTTGGCATTTTAAGTCCGTTTTTGGTTATTTTAACTTGTTTTTAAAGGTAAAAGGTGTGTGTAATTAAACACATACCAAAGTGCATTAAAAAGAGCGACTTTCATTGGACACCAGAAGCGAAACAAGCCTTTAAGCAATTAAAACAACACTTGTCAGAGCTACCCCTGCTGGTAGCACCCGAATGGAAGGAGGAATTGATTGTATACCTGTCTGCCTCCTACGGAGCTGTTAGTGCAGTATTGATGACTGAAAGAGGCACGGTTCAGAAGCCAGTCTAGTTTTTAAGCCGCACATTGCAGGGTCCCGAACTAAACTATACCCCAATGGAAAAGCTAGTTCTATCACTGCTTTTTGCCGCCAAGAGGTTGCAGATGTATTTCTAAGCGCATCCCATTGCGGTTATTACCGACCAACCGATCAAACAAATAATTTCACGTCCTGACGTGGCAGGACGGTAACAAAAGTAGAGCGTCATGCTGGGGGAACACAATATCACATACCGGCCAAGGACGTCGATGAAAGGACAGAACCTGGCAGACTTCCTTGTAGAGAAGCCAGACGAAAATCCACCAAACACATCAGTTGTAGAAACCCCGCAGGAGCCGTGGACACTATTTACAAATGGATAGTCATGTGTAGATGGATAAGGCGATGGCTTAATACTGACAAGCTGGTATGTGCTTAAATACACATACCTTTCACCTAATAAAACAAGCTAAAAAGACTAATAATGACCAATAAATACAGAAAAATGCATTGTATTGTTTGTTTTGTGAATTGTGTCTTGTAGGTGCGGATATTCATTAAAAAGAACAAAAATGAGGCAAAAACGGACAAAGCCGAGCACGGGGAATGGAATGAGCGCGAAAAACCGAAACCGAAGGCGTACCCATCTTCTATGGGCCAACCCGAACCCATTTTATTGGGCCGGGTCAGCCCAAGATTGATACTATATAAAACATAAGCCCTTTTAAACCAAAATCCAATCCATAAACCCTTATATCTAGTACAAGCCCAAAACAAAGTCCAAGCCCAACTCTTATAAAAACACGGGTCAAAGGTCAAAACTATAAAAACCTAGTCAAAATTACTGTAGCATCATCCTTTCCCTCCCATCTACCTCCATTAACAACACAGGGTAATAATCCCTAAGCACTTACTCTCCCATGCTTCTAGAAGCAATAACCTGACACTTCTGACATTCTCATTGTCCACGCTGGCAATCCCACAAAATTTGATTGCATAAGATCGCGTAAAGATATCCAACTTGCTAATTGATTATTTTGAGGCGTGTTAAGATTTTGTATGGTCAGGATTAGAGGATTGAGGAGCGTCCAGAGGGCTAGAAGCTTCACCTCACTCCTATAAAAGGAGGCCTCACCTCACAGAGCAAAGTATCTAGGAGTAGGGTAATTTAGTGTAGTGTAGGTTCTTATTTTCCAGCTTATTAGTGCTTATTTTTATTACTGTCTTTTAAATCTTGTATTTCCTTTCAAGTAATGTAATTTTCAATAAGTGTTAATAAAATTGAAGTTTGCTTTAAATTCATGTTCAAATTCCTCCTTTATGCAATAATGTTGTTTATCAATAAGCTCTGATAAGCTAATAAGCTCATTTACTCCTGTCTCACTCAGTTAAGCTTTTTCAAAAGCTTAACTGAGTTTTCACTCTCAAATTCACTCAAATCAATTCAATTTACTTGAATAAGCCAAATGGGATGATAAGCCAATTCTGGAAGGGCTTATAGGCTTATTCAAAGCTTATTTGAAAGCTAGCTTGTAGATTGGCTCATTTGAGCATTTAAATCCTTGTTTAGAGCAAAGGATTAAGGTACACTTTTCCTTTTCATTTCTTAGCTTATTTTCTGCATTTGCTTATTAATCTGCTTATTCACTGTTTATTAGTGCTTAATCTGTCTTGTTTTAGCTTATAATATCTAGATGTTAGTTTATAATCAGTCTTAGTTGAGTTTTAGAGTCATTTGTTCAAATTAGTGGTAAAACTGTTTTATTAGAGGTCATATCAGCTTAGTCATTAGCTTATTGATCTGGTGCCTATTATTTTGAAATTATTGCTTATTTGTCTTTAAAGATCAATATTATTCATCTGTTTGCAATAATCCATGGTTTGTGAGGTTTAAATTAGCTTAAAGCTGGTTTTCAAAAGCTTAAAAGGGTGTTTGGGATAAGGGTGATTAGCCCTCTTAGCTTATCTTCTTTTGCCAATTAGTTTAGTTCTAGCTTATTTAGTCAATGCTTAATCTGATTTTAGCTTATTTGCTTAATCAATAAGCTTTTCTGTCTTTTAGCTTAGTTTAAGATTTTGAAGAAGTCCTTGATTTTGAATAATCTGTCTTTAGCTTTCTAGTCTTTTCCAGCTTATTTGATTTGCTTATTTCGTGTCCTTTATGCTTTTTTAAAGCTTAATGTTGATCTGTTTTTAGCTTATTTGTGTTCTAGAAGCTTATTGAGTCTTAAAAAGGTCCACAGTTTTAACTGCTTAGCCTAGCAGTTTTAACTTGAAAGTTAAAACTGCTGTCTTAAAAGTGTTTTGTTTTGCTTATTTGGTTGATGATTTTTACTCCTTTATGCTTTTAGGTTTAAGTCTAGTTTGGTTTCAGCTTATTAGTCTTAATTTAGCTTATTGAGTCCTAAAATTAAGCTGCAATTCTGTCATTTTAAACCAAAAAGCCAAAAACAAACTAGCTTAGTCTGTCATCTTATTAAGCCTTTTCTAGCTTATTTTCTTTTTCTTCTTGCTTAATCTTAGCTCAAATTTGTTCTTTGGTTAGCATTATTGATCTGTTTTAAGCTTGTAGCTTATTTCTAGTACTTATCTTATTCTAAATCTAGCTTAAAATGTGGTCTTAAGTCCTTAGATTCTGTCTTCTTTATTCCTGCTATCTTAAAGTTTTTTTTAGAAATTTTTTAGCTTATTTTGTTTACTAATTTCTAGTCTTTGTGCTTATTAGGTTTAGGGTTAAGGTTATTTTCTGCTTATTTGCATTGCTTTTAGCTTATTGTACCCAAAATGCCAAAACCGTTTTAGCTTAAAAGTCATTAGACTTTTTTAAGCTAAACTGTCATCTTTCTTAGCTTTTTGTGAGCTTATTTTTAAGTTTCAAATTCAGTCCCTTTTTTATTTTTGTCTTGTTCAAAAAGAAAAATAAAAAAATAGTTTTACAAAAAGGGTGACCACAGGTTTCAAACCTGTGACCTCCACCTTATAACACAACACCTCACAACACACACACTAAACCAACTCGCCCTTGGGTCTTTTTCAAACAAGTCTTGCAACATTTATTTCTTAAGGGCATTTTTTAGTTTTGCTTATATAGCTTATTTGATTTTTCTGGGCTTATTTATAAGCCCTATTTTAGCAGTTTTAATTTTCTTGCATGAGTCATAGTTTAAAGTACTTTCAGTAATTTTTTAGAATTTTTATAAATTAGTTTAGTATTTTTAATTAATTTTCTAGATTAAAATAGTTTTTAATTCATAATAAATAAATAAAAAATATATATATAATTCTTTTTTTCTAAAATTATTTTAGGATTTACAAAAATTAAATTTGCATTTGTAGGACTTAATTTTGATAATTTAGGTTTTAAGTTGCGTTTTTTTAATTCTCGTTAACGATTTTAGTCCATATCTTTAATTGCTTTAATTGTTTACGTGCCTTTACGTGTTTTTGCATTTATATTTGTAGAAATAGGAAACCAAATCAAAATCTTGAAATATTCAATCACGCGATCACGAACTTAACCTTGATTTTCAATTCGCACCTCGTCGGGATACGACTCTGGAAGGGTTTTTGAATTTTACTTTGGATAAAAGTAATCTTCTATAAAACCTTTTGGAATACTTATTACTATACTATTATTGATAAATCCTTATACTATATTTTACGTATACGTATCGGGACGAATCAATTTTTGGCGCCGTTGCCGGGGAGGTGCTTTACGATTATCGTGTTTCGTTCGAAGATTAGTGTTTTGAAGACCCTTCCTCGTGAAGTTATCGTTTTCAATTGTGAATATTTTCTTATAAAAATATAAAAATACAAAAAATATTTTACACTTCTATTTTTATTTTCTTTTATTTTAATATTAAAAAAAATAACCGTTTGTTAATTGTCGTATCGGCTCATCTTTAGTTAACAAACTATAAGAGAGGTATAAGGAGGGTCGATCTTACGATCTTCGACCCGAAAGGAGAAGGTTTTTAAAACGCTTCGCGCTTACCCGCTCCTCCGCTTCTTTGTGCGTTTTCTAGAGAGCTACCGTGAACTATTGACTTTCAATTACCAAAAATATTTTTCTTTCTAATTTTTATTTTTTATGTATGACTGCAGTTTTACATACATATAATATATATAAAATATAATACTTTAAAAGAGTAATTAAGAAAATTACCAAGTTACCCTTGATAAAATTCACTCTTAAAAATTTATATAATATAATATATAATACGTATATTAAACCGGGAAAATATGATCACCTGGGTCGTTTCCCCAACGACTATTGAAATTGAATCCTCGTTTAAGCTTGGATTATGATTTGAATAAAGCAAAGATATTTTTGATAATCTATATCTACTAAATAAAAGCAATTTAAACAATTAAACTAATATGGTAAACAAATAAAATGTAATAATTAAGCAAATAAACTAAATTTAACCCCTAAAAATGCAACTAATATTTCTAAACCTAAGATAGGACAAAAGAAAATTTTAGGAAAAAGAAAAACATTTTTCTAATCTTGCTTTTTTAAATTGAAAGATATGATTATTCTAAAATTCAACTAATTAAAAACTATAAAACTATTAAAAATAAAGTCCTAAAATTTTTATAAAAATTACACTAATTAAAGAAAATGTGCAGAAACTTTCTAAAAATAAAAGCCCTAATTTTTATCTTTTAATAAAAGTTTAATTAAACTAATTAAAACCTTACCCTAATTATTAATTAAAAATATAAAACTAATTAAAAACTAACTTAGGGACTAACTGTGTTAAAAAGACTATAAGGACAACGGGGTTTAAATCATTAAAAGCGTTCAAGGATTAACTGAGAAACAACTAAAACGAGAAAATTACAAGAATGGTCCCCCTTAAAGGTACCTACCCCGATAACAACCAAAGTCCAATTATAAGCTCAAATTCTAAAAGTGCTTATCACTAAAAACTTGAAAGAGCAAAGTTGTAAAGGAAGCTAGTGGGAACAAAATTAATAAAAGTTACTTGAGCTGAAGTTAAAAAATAAGCTCAATAAGAGCTTATTTTTGACTGACCTCAGAAAGGAGGGTTTAACCCTTGGTTTTACTTATTAAGCTCTAAAAAGCTTATTTTTAGCTAAAAATTAAAAAGGAAAGGAATTCTAAAAAGCTTATATGATGCTTAAGCTATTTCAGAAAAGAAACTAGAGCTGGAAATCCTCTTAAGCTACTGAAATTAAGCATGAATTAAGCAAACTCAGGAAATAAGCAAAATAGCACAAAATCCAAATAAGCTAAAAACCTTAAAAAGCTAAACTAGACTCTAAAACTTTAAGGACTTATTAAACTACTTATAATCTATCTAATTAAGCTATAAAATCTAGACTCATAAGCTAAATTAACAAATTAAAATTCTAAAATTCCTAAGTACTGTTTTTGGTTTTTTTTTGAAGTTTTTTAGTTACTTTTGACAGCAAAATAAGCTAGAAAATGTAATCTAAGACTTATTCTATATTAAGCTATAACTAGACTTAATCCTACTTTAATCTAAGAACCTAATACTTACTTATACTTAACTAAAACTAGACTAAAAATGACAACAGGACTAATTGTGACAGCAGTACTAACTTTTTAGTTAGTACTGGTGCACTTTGCACAAGTGCAACACAGAGGTGCAGGTTTCCTAAGGGAAACCTTGCACTTAGACACACTCAGACTCCAAATTGAGTGTCAAACCAACAATGCTAAGCAAGTAACCAAGTCCTTAAGGGCTTTGGATCAAAATTTCACAAGCAAAAAGATAGTCAAAAACTGCCCTGGTGTTAAAACAAAGATAATAAGCCATATCTTTTGAAATTCTGAACTCTAACTTATAAAAACTAAATGAAAAATAATCTTAAATGAAAACTCAGCTGACTCAAGCAAATTGCACAAGTAATGTTGACTTTTAGAGGTCAAACACACTTATGCCAAACACCCCTTTACTACTATGACAGTTATGATTAAGCTACTAAATTTGAAATCTATTAAACAAATGCTTAATACCACCAGAAAATTCAATTGAAAAAAACAACTTTAAATAATCATGAATTAACAACTAGAATAAGCAATAATCTAAGATTTAAGCTATTTTACTATATTTTTGGTTTTTTAGAGGTTTTTAAGACAATTTTATGAAAAACTATGATTCAAACTAAAAAAGTTAAAAACAGATAGACTATTGAGACTAATTAGCTAAATAAAACACAAATAAGCAACAATAAGCAAGCTTAATAAGCAAATAAGCAGATCTGAATATAGAAAGCAAATAAATCACTATTTAAAGCTAGAATAAAAGGAAATGAAAGAGAAACTTACAAACTCCTCTAGCTAAACAAGAGGTTCCCAAATAGGGCAGCTTCAAGCTCCTTATCTTATAGATTAAGCAATGTAAAGTCCTTGGGATCTCTTCCAAGTTAAGATCCCCTTCCAAAAGCTCAATTCTAATAAGATCCAGATAAATGTAAAGTTACACTGTTTAAGGTTAGAAAGGAAAAAATTCTGAATTGATTAAGCTCTATTTCTGCTTATAGACTGAATGAGCATATTAAGAGCTATATAGCTTATTGAGTAACAACTTGGCTTATTAAGAGAGCTTATAAAAAGAAACTTTGAGAGATTAAGAAAAACTAAATTTCATTAATAAAAAGCTTTCTTACAATGCTTAAAAGGAAAATTACAAGATTAAAACAACATTTAAGCTAGGAATTAAAATTTAAGCTACAACTAAATTAAGCTACGTGTAAAAAACTACTTAAAAAACTCCTCCCGTGTGTATGAAGAGTGAGGCCTATTTATAGGCTACCTTGGATCCTTCTAGCCTCTTGCCTTGCTCTCCAATCCTTTTAATCCTGGCCAATCATTTCTTCAATCATTTGAGCATCAATTATGGCCGTTTGATTGATTTGTGGACACCTGAGGATTGCCAGCGTGTCATTCTCTTTTGGATGTCATTGTGCTTCTTTTGTGAGAGGGTCTAGTGCAAATCCCACATCTCTTGTGTGCTTTACCATTGCTGACGTATCAAGACCTTGAGAGAGGGCTTAAGTAATCCTTGATTTGACCTTAATTACCATGCCATTGTATACTAGACCACTTGAATAGACAATCGCACCCTTTAATTTTCAAAAGCCCTTTGTTTTGATTGTGGGGTAAAGATGGGGACGATGGGTGAATAGTAAAAACCCTTCGCGCCTTTTTTTGACAGTTAAAACTGTTGGACTTTGGTGAATTTGCAAATATGGCCCTTGTGTTCTCTTTTCCTTTTTCTAGTTATAATTTACTTTCGAAAATTGCAAGTTAAACCCTTGTGTTTTATATAAAGATAAGTGGGCTTTGTTTTGGGCTTTAGGATCCGGGTATGGGGTTATTTTTAGACTTTGTTGACTTTTATTGACCATGATTGACTAGAGTTTAACTGAGGCTTGACTTTTTCTGGCTTCGGCTTTGATTCTTTGGCTTCTTTTTGCACTCTTCTGATTCTCGTGTCCGTGATTGCTTGTTTTTTTTTGACTGTTTTCTTGTCATTTTTGATTTATCCGTACCTGCACACACAAAACACAAATACAAGCATATTTTTGCCATTTTTGGTCTGTTTTGGGTTTAATTGGGTTATTTTAAGTATTAACGGATATGTGTATTCTACACTTATCAAAATTCCCCAAACTAAACGATTGCGTGTCCTCACGCAATATCACATGCCTTATAACCAAATACCTCGAAACTTCCCCAAACTAAACCTTTGAAAAGTAGCAAAGATTTTTGCTGAGAGAGATAAGAGATCACAAGTTATAAAACACCCGATTTCCCATTTTCAAAGATTTTTCTCTTTTTATGATTTTTCTTGATAATTAATTAACTACCTAACTACAACTTATTTGTGTTGACATAATGTATTGTTTTCATTACCTCATTGGTAACTTTTAGGATCATAGAATAAAAAGCACGATTAAGTGTCTAAAAGATAACTTCATCATCCCCGATTTTTCACTTTTCCCAAGCTAAGCTTAAAAATAAGATCATTGTTAATTACAAGTCATGATACTAATACTACTCATAAATACTAATTGTGTACTTACTTTTCCTCCCGCAAATCCTACTTTTGTATCTCAAGATTTTACTTAAGTCATATACCCGAAGGCTCTTTAAGACTTGTTTCGATACTTATTAATTCCAAAAATAAAGCGTAATGGTTAAAAACGCAATAATTAGCTCCTAGCCCTTTTCAAAAGATCAAATGTCATCAAGATTAAAGTCCACATCGAGGCAACCAAAATTTGGCTTTTATTAGGCTACTTAAGCAAGGCACCATTCATGTCATATACCCTAAGGCTCTTTAAGACATGAATGGACCAATCTTATTTGCACCATATACCCTTTCCTTTCAGCCAAAGTAAACGAAAATATTAAGCAACATATTATACCATCATTCCTTTAGAAGGCTACAACATCGGCCACGCCTCCGACAAGATGTAGCAAACATATTTCGACTTCGGTAACTTCCTCGACCTTTTAGAAGGCTGTAACATCGGTTGTGAGCCGGCAAGATGCAGCAAACTTTTATCAGTCTCGGATTATTATTGAATTCTACTTATCCCATATACCCTAAGGCTCTTTAAGGAATAAGCAAAATATTTCTTTATATGATACATATAGTATGCCAAATTAAGTATTCCTGATGTGTACTCATCCTAATCACAAAGGAACTAAAGAAAACTTCTATTAGCTAATTATTAACCAAAAAACCATACAAATCTATTTATTAAACATTTATATTTAGGGTGAAACAAGCTAATGGGAGAAAAAGCCACAATTAACACTTATGAGCTTGAAAGAAAACCAACTATTCTATGTTTAATGTCATGACTTATAAATAACACTATCATTTCTTATTCTTCGCAATTTAAAATCTCTAAGAAAGAAATTCGCGAACACTTAGCCATATAAATTCCAACTCGGCATATTTAAAATCTACTTGAGATTAGCACAAGTCTTCATTTACTAACGATTCAAGTCTAGCATATTTAAAGTCCACATGAGACTAGCACAAACTATAATAATTAATTGCTAAGGGAGAAAGCTAGAACTCTACACATACGATCTGGTCAAAAATTACTTCTTATTCTTACCAACGGAAAACCTACATTTTTGTCTTAACACTTACATATATATATATATATATATATATATATATATATATATATATATATATATTAACTAAATTTTTTTATTTTTTGCTATTTTGTGGTAAAAACGGTACGTGAGAACAAAACAATAAGCAAGCAAACATCAATCGTAGATTCCCTTCCCAAACAAAAACAAAACATTGTCCTCAGAATGGTTTTAAAGTCAAGTTCTTACTTAAATCTTAAGCCATTTATGAGTATGCAAAGATAACGTTGAATCTATAAGAGATGGATATGGAATCCCCAAACTAATTTCATACAAAGGATAAAGCTCGAGTAGTAACGGGACAAATCAACCTAAAAAACAACGACACGAGAGGCTTCAAAAGAATTTTTTGGGTTTTATCCTTAAGCAAAAATCACCACAAACATGCAACCAAACATCGAGAAATCAGAGAGAAGAACAAGCCTCTCTCAACACAACATCATAGGAAAATAATAATAGAAAGAAAATAGAAATGAAAGCATGGGTGAACTCCCAACGAAGCGGCTTTGTTTTTGGTATCCAGTCGCAAGCTCGACTCGATCACCGACTTAAGTGTGTCCATAGGGAGAGCAAATAGTAAACTTTCATTGAAACTTCTCGGCTACTGGATATGAAACGAGATGATGCCGGTCAAAGAACATAATTCTCACTGTCGACAAATGAGAAAATCAAAGGTGATTCCTTGGAATAAGTGAAATGTGGAAGAAAAGTCCAAATGATAAATGTGAAGGAATTGACATTTTCAATATTTAGAGGAAACGTCTTTTGGTTTTGGTAGAAATTAAGCACAGCATTCTTCAAACATTCATTTGGTGGTTCTGGCGAAGGTAGAAGAAATGACGGTTCTTTGAAAACTAAAAGAGTCCTGGCGGAAATGTTCTCTTTTAAATTCTCCTCCAATGTAACAAGATTTTTATCATGAATGGTATGATAAACTAGTATACCTGGTTTGAATACTTTGTCCTCCGTTTCCGAGTAGAATTCAAAGTAACCCTACCGACAACGTTTCCGTAGAGAAAGGCGAGTCCCTGAATCTAACAAAGGATGTGGTAAAATACTTGTGGTGGTAGAGTCAAATGAAATGGTTAAATCCTTTTTCAAGTTCTTTGGTTTGGAAAAATGATCATTAAAATCAATTGGATTATCAAAAGTGATTCTAATTGGCATGACAATGGTATTGATTGGAACATTACTTGAAATTTCATCTTCTTTTTCTTTGATTTCTTCAACTTCTTGAGGACGAGAAAGAGGTTTTGGTGTTTTATGTAAGTAAGTTGCCAAGAGACAAATTATCTTTTTCCTTATTGCAATTCGAGTCATCATTTTCCACACAAATTGGATCAATGAGAAAAACATCGGTGTCTTCCATGAACAAACCTTCTCTCCAGTGAGAGTAAGGGAAGTAGGATTGCTACTTGAAACTTCAAGGGTGGTAGGGAGGGTAAGATCAATTCCCGGTGGAATCGAATCTTTTTCAAGAAAAGCTTCAAATTTACTTTCTTCCGGTGAAGTAAGTGTAAAGGAAGAAGAAGACTTAATCTCGGATCCTTATCGTTCTCTTCAAATAGAGGATTCACGTTGCTAGATTTGAAATTATCATCGAATTCGAAAAGAGGATTTGAGTAAACTTGAAAATTTACTTCATGCAAGTCTTTCTTAATAGTCGAATCATCATTACCCAGTGGTAACGAATCAAGAGGAGCAAGTTCATCGGTGAACTTCTCAAAATTATCACTAGTCTTCACCGGAGAAGAACTAGCAGGATGAGTATTAGTGGTACTGCCACTAAACGGATCGACTTTCGAAAAATCAATGATAGAAATAGCGTGAACAAAATTCTTATCCTTGTTTTTCTCAGATTTATTGGCATAGTAAACAAGTTCTTCCTTTCCTACTCTCAAAGTCAATTTTTCCTCGTACAAATCAATGAGAGCTTTTGCGGTGCGAAGAAATGGTCTTCCTAAAATAATAGGCACTCTTGGGTCGGGTTCAAAATTAACCACCAAAAAATCCGCAAGAAAAGTGAAACCATCGACTCTAACTACAACATCCTCGGCTAT
>BQNB010026323.1:3190-31667 GCA_026074375.1 Tanacetum coccineum | reverse complement strand
TTGAGCTTAAAAAGACTTATAAGCTGCTAAGTGAAATGACAGAATAGGCAAATCAAACTCACACAAATGCAGGCAATTTAAGCTTTCAACTAATGCAATACCACACTCAAATTAGACATGAAAAACTCAACTCATGACACTCTTATGCTAACTATTAAAATAAGCAAATCTACAAGACCAAATTTCCTCAGACTTGAACCATAATTATGAAAACCATGATTTTTGAGATTTAAGCTTTAAAATCTTATAAAAACTTCTTAATAATCCTTCATTAAGCTAATGGAAAAGAATTAATGAATCAACCCAATGCACTAACAATTTAGACCCATTTTTGGTCTAATGCCAAACACCCCTTTAAGTTTTAAAAATGGACTTTTAAAGCTAATTTTTGGAGATTTAAACTAAGGGTCTCAAAGACAGATATCTAAGCATGAATAATGAGCATAGATAAGCACAAATTAGACAGGAAATAAGCAACAATAAGCTGAAAAAGCAATGCTACAGTAATATTAAGTAAAAAATGCAGAAAATTAAAAATGAAAACTTACAAAAAGTCCAAAGTAAGGGAACCTAAAACTAATCCTAATTAACCCCTAAGTCCAAATATCTCTGACCATATTTCAACCCATGGGTCCATCCAAAATTGACCCGTTTCCATACTTTTGCTTATTTGACTTTTATGGTCAAACCTTTTATTTTTACTTAAAAATCAAATAAGCTGTGAAGAAGCTTATGGCTTTCAGCAGCTTATATAATGAATTAAAAACCTTGAGAACCCTTTTTCAGTAGTTAGAACAAAGATTAAGCTAGCAATAAGATATTGGGAAAAACTTGATTTTTCATTAACTTGAATAAAAAGAGTACATTAAATTGAAAGTACAAGCTGGATTTTAACTAAGAAACATAAAATTTATAAAAAATGCTAAAATTAAGATCTCCCTCATGGCTTCCAAGGGGTGGGTATTTATACCCGAACCCCAAAATCTTCATATTATTGTTGTGTGCTTCTTCTCTGAGACACAAAGGCATATTTGTGCTAGTTTGGTGAGAGTGGAACTCAAAAATCAATCCTTGGCCATAGATTAAGTCCTGTGCTTCTTTGGATTGTCATCTCAACCCTTGATTTTGCTCGAAAATAGTGAGATTGCCAAGTTGGCAATAGTCTTGGGTTATGGTGGTAGTGGAGGGGGAGAGGGATGTTTAACCATGGGGTTTTGATGGGTTTGCAGGGTAAAGAGTGGGGGGAGACACGTGAGTTGTGGTGGGTTTAAGATGGCGGGAAATTTGGTTTGTAAAGGACAGGGTAAAAGATTTTGGGGATGGGGCAAGTTTGCCCCCTCAACCACTTAATTGCTTTTGCAAAACTCGTCCTTGTGTGGTGTACAAGGTTGAGGGTTTGGCAGAAATGCCCCCTCAACCTTATAACTTCTATTTCAAAACTAGTCCATTTGTAATACCACTTTAGGGGTTTGGCAGAAATGCCCCCTAAAGTTGTATTTCCAATAAATAGCAATTTCAGCCCCTATCTTTTATCTTCTTGCAACAACTTAGGGATTTGGCATTTGTGGTCCCTCAAGTTATATTTTCTTCTGATTTATCTTCTCGGGGTTGACTTTGACTCTGTCGGGGTTGACTTTGACTTTGTCTATTTGACTTTTCTGTTGGCTTGATTGACTCTTTGGCTTCGATTTGGCCTCGTCTTTTCACACCTTTCCATTCCGTGCTTAGTTTTGTCGTTTTTGGCTTTGTTTTTCGTCCTTTTCTGAATATCCGTTTTCTTCACAATACAAATGCAAAACAAACATATATTTGACAGTTTTTGTCTGTTTTTGGTCATTTAAGTCCATTTTTAATGGAAAAAGGTATGTGTAATTAAGCACATACCACACTTCAAATTAAAACTAATTACACCTTAGCTCTTGGGACAACCTCGGATTTACCATTCTATACTACCCACGATTGGGTTCTCTGCCCGTTAGTGCGTCGTTAGGTAGATCGATTTTTATAAATTTAAAACTTGAAAAAAATATAGTTTAAAAGAAAATACGCATCAAGTTTTTGGTGCCGTTACCGGGGAGCTAAAAATTAGTGGTAATTTGAATCTTTGTAATTATGTCCTTTCTCACTTCTATTTATTCTTTAGGAAACATCATGGATGAGGTTGACATTGAAGATCTCACCATTGAATAGTATCTTAGGCTCACACACAAAAATCAGACACCAAAAATGATTGAAGATATGACTATCGCCGAGTACATGGAATATGAGAAGAAGATGAATGAGATCCACATCAGCAATACTAAAACATATCTACCTACCTATTTTAGCAAAAGCACACCAACCCATGACCTAATCTGGGAGTTTACTCACTACTTTGATCCTAACCAACCAGGCACCGGGTCCGATTGTGATCCAGGAGATATGGAGGAAGAGGTTAAATACATGACCAACGATGAAGTAGTCATGAATGAGCAAGAGGAAAGTAACCATGGGAATACCAAGAATATCCAGATTTTTGAAGAAAAGGATGATGTTGACAAATGGTTGAACACTGAAATAACAAAACACATGAGTATGCATGGAGTGGAAAATACGAAGGATGTCTTGATCAACATTATTAAATCCATCAAAATGGAGATGAAAGATATTGATCCCACTTGAATAGAGTTTGCTTAGCTTGTAAAAGGATTAGTTGTAATGAATAAATCTAAGACAACTATGGTAGAAACTTTGATTGAATATATCAAAGACTATGCGGAATCTAGTCAATGATACTAAGAAGAATAAGCAATGAAACAGTAATGAGTAAGATTGTATAATACCAAACTTTCAGCTTCAATATAAAATGAACACCCTTGATAGTGTTAGGGTTTACAAAACCTTGAAGCTATGAATATCTAAAAACACATATCTAACATTATGGCCTAGGACCTCCTTTTATACACCAAGGAGTCCTACAAGGCTTACAATACTTTCCTAAGTTATCATGATCTTTTCTATAAACAAACATAATCTCTTAAACAAATAAGTTATACATATCTTCTTTACAAATAACTAATACTTATCTTCGTAAGTATTCTTGTTCTCCAATCAATCTTTATCTCTTCTCTAATAAGTCTTTGATCTTATCTCTTTCAGCATAATCCTTTTAGCAATAGTAATCACTCAACAGTTGTAACTGAGCACAGGCAGTATTAACTACTTAGAAGTTTATTCTAGCAGTACTAACTTACACTAGCAGTATTAACTTTTGTACTAGCAGTAGTAACTACTTAGTATATTTTCAGTCTTCATCTCTGAACAGTCTTAACTTCTACTAGCAGCAGTAACTTTATACTAACAGTACTAATATATACTAACAGTACTAATAGTAGTAACTAGCAGTAGTAACTTTTATACTACCAATACTAACTACTTATCATAATTTTAATTAGTATTACCAGCAGTACTAAGTTATGCTTAACAACACTAGTATATACTGGAGTAGCAGTAACTCTAAGAATATCTTGAAGTCTTTTAATCTCAACAATCATCCCTTAAACTTGATGTTCTTCTTCTGAATCTCAAGTTTCTTCATTAAAAGTCTTCACCATTACCAGGAGGATGCATTCAAACACTTCCAGGATTCTTGCATTGTTTTGTCATGAGTTTCAAAAGTTGATAATACATCTCATTCCACTGGTCAGTTTGAAGCTTCTTGTTAAGCATTTTTATGATTGTTGTAGGTGTGAGTGGATACTTTTTCTCTACTAGCATAAAGATATGCATATTCTAAAATCTCACAAAATGAACTCCACTTGAAGAAAATAGCTTCCAAACTATCACATTGTATCCTTGTATCTTTCTCCATACTTCACTTTCCACATCTGGTTTAAACATTACCTTCAGATCTCCCCACAACACTCCCTCATAATCCTCCTCTGGCCTTCTTAACCCATGATTTGCTTTGACTAACTTCCAAAGAGTTTCTAAGTCTTCTCTATCAATACCCTGAAGCATCTGAATCATTGATGAATACCTTTTTGAGCTTCTATTAGCCCTTATCAATTCAAAGTATCCCATCTTTCCTTCTTTATCAATCTTGTATTCAACGATCATTGAAGGCTTAGTGGCTAGAGGTATAGCATCAATTACTACCTCATCATCTTGAACAATATCCATATGCTTTTTCATCTCTTCCTCCTCCTGATCATCATCACCCTTTTGTTTCTTAGCCTTTCTTGCTCTAATTCATCACCTGCTCTTTTAGAACTGCTTTCTTGTGCTGCATCTGTTTTAGATTTATTTGAGCCTTCTTTCATTTCAATATCTATATCAACAAACATATTTACCCTTGTCATTTCTTTATCAAATAACTTCTGAATTTCGTCAAATGACTTGTTCTTTAACTGATTGTGCTTATATCCACCCATGTGTTTCAGATAAGTTGACATTGTACTTTTCTTTTGTGCTTTAGTGGGTGGTTTGTTCCTTTTTTTCTTTAGCTCTTAATGCTGCAAAATGTTTCTTTCTCTTCTCCAAGAGATCTGCAAACAATCCTGCCTTCTCTTTATCTGCCAATTCCTCTTGCTCTCTTTTTTGTAGTCTTTCTGCCAGCAACCTATTAGCCTCTATCATTGCTTGTGTGTTATCCTATGATTCAATTAAAGCTATCGTGGCTTCTTCTTTCTTTTGTCTTGTAAGCCTCTCTTCTTCTTCCACTTCAGCTTGTAGTTGGGCTTCAAGATTTCTAGCAACTTCTTCATTAAGTGTAATTTGATCTTTCTTTTTCAAAGGTTTTTTAGGCTCAACCATTATTGCCTTGCCTTTGTCTTTAGCCTGTAGAAGTTGTGATGCTTGTGAAGGTGATGATGTTGTTTTGAATTCACTTGGCTCTTGAACTACATCCCCTCTAGCCTTGGGTCTTGTAGTTGTAGTTGTTGTAGCAGTAGTTGTAACAGCTTTAGTCTTAAGCTCTTTGATCTCTATTAGAGTTTGAGCTACAAAAAGTTAACATCATTAAAATTGATGTTGGAGGCACTGGCAATAGCGTAACTTCAACTGATTAGTAACTAACTGCTTCCACCAACAGTAGTAACTTGAAATCAGCACACTAACTTCCTGTTCATACAACTTCTTTTTCAGCAACAACTTCTTCACCTTGTAAATCATCTTGTACATCAAACAACATCTCTTCATTATTTCTTTCTTGAGTCTCATCAATCAAAGTCATTTCTTTCTTTACTCTGATGGAAGCTATAGAGAAAAGCTTTGGAGGTAATAAGGAGTCAAAGAAAACTCAAAAGACACTTCTAAAGCAACAGTATGAGAATTTCAATGGATCAAGCTTAGAAGGACTTGATCAAACCTATGATAGGCTTCAAAAGCTTATCAATCAGTTAGAAATTCTGGGTGAAACTATTTCTCAAGAAGATATGAATCTGAAGTTTTTAAGAAGTCTCCCATCAGAATGGAAGACTCATACCTTGATCTGGAGGAACAAACTAATTTAGACACCTTAAGCATGGATGACCTATACAACAATTTGAAGATTTATGAAACTGAAGTTAAATGGTCATCAAGCTTAAACCAAAATTCACAAAATGTGGCTTTTGTGTCTTCTAATAACTCTGGTAGTTCCAATCAAGCTCATGGTTCTAACTCTGCCAATACTAATAGGATGAGTGATGTTGTAATCTATTCTTTCTTTGCAAACCAATCCAACAGTCCATAATTAAATGATAAGGACTTACAGCAGATTGATGCTGATGACTTAGAAGAGATGGATCTAAAGTGGCAGATGGCTATGCTTACCATGAGAGCCAGAAGATTCCTAAATAAGAATGGAAGGAAGATTAGTAATAATGGTTCTGAGACCATAGGGTTTAACAAATCAAAGGTGGAATGCTATAACTGTCATAAAAAGGGTCATTTTGCAAGGGAGTGCAGGGCTCCAAGGGAGAACAGGAACAGAGAACCTATAAGGAGGAATGTGACAGTGGAAACAACAGAGACAAAAGGTTTGGTGGCTTAAGATGGACTTAGGTATGACTGGAGTGACCAGGATAAAGAAGGACCTACAAACTTTAAACTTGTGGCATATACATCTTCAGGTTCTTCAAGCTCAGATTCTGAGGTATCTACTTGTTCTAAAGCGTGTTTAAAATCTTATGAAACTCTCAAAGAACATTATGATAATCTGACAAAAGATTTTAATAAGTCTCAATTACATGTGGGAGCTTATAAAGTAGGTCTAGAATCTGTAGAGGCCAGACTAGATGTGTATAAAAAGAATGAGGTTATTTTTGAAGAGGGCATAAAAATTTTAAAACTTGATATTAAGTTGAGAGATAATTCACTAACAAAGCTTAGAAAGAAATTTGAAAAAGCTGAAAAAGAAAGAGATGATTTAAAACTTACCTTAGAAAAGTTTGAAAATTCATCTAAAAATCTAAGCAAACTGTTAGAGATTCAAGTAAGTGATAAGTTCAAGACTAGTGTAGGGTATGATAGTCAAGTGTTTATTAGTCAGGTGAATGATAAGCACAAAACAGGTAAAGGGCATCATGCAGTTCCACCTCCCTACACTGGAAACTTCTTGCCCCCTAAACCTAATTTGATACTTGCTGATGCAGAAGAATATGTTTTTAGTGAGTCAAAACCTAAGTCTGTTAGTGAACCACTTATTAAAGACTGGATATCTGACAGTGAGGATGAGAATGAGACTGAGTTTAAGTCTAAACAGAGAAAACCTAGTTTTAGAGCATGTAAAAACACCTAAGGAGTCTGTTAAGAAGGTAGAGAATAATAAGCAAGCTAAATACCCTAAGAAAAATAGTCAAAGTCCTAGAGGTAATAAGAGAAACTAGAATAATTTGATGACTCGGAAGTTAGGAAGTAATTTTGAGTTTAAAAATAAAGCTTGTTATGAATGTGGCGGTTTTAATCATTTGATCAAAGATTGTGATTTCTATGAAAAGAAAATGGTGAAAAATACTGTATGGAACAATGCTAGAAGGGTGAATCACCAAAATTCTCAAAGAATGACTCACCCTCATCCAAAAGGAAGTTTTGTTCCAAAAGCAGTCTTAATAAAATCTGGCATTAAAACACTTAATACTGCTAGGCAAAACTCTTCAAAAGCAGCAGTATCAGTTAATACTGCCAGACTAATTAATACTGCCTACCTAAGACCAACAGTAAATAGTGCAAGGACAGTATCAAATGTTTTTAATAGAGCGCGTTCACATGTTAGAAGGCCCTTTAACAAGTCTACAACAAATAAGAACAATAATTTAAATGAAAAAGTTAATATTGTTAAGGGAAATGTTACTACTGTTGGGCCAAAAACAGTATTAAATGATAAAAAGGGAAATGAGGCTAATACTGTTAAGGCCTCAGTATGTTGGGTTTAGAGACCAAAGCAAAAGGTTTTAGACCATGTCTCCAGACATAATGGTGCATCAATAAACTTTAAAAGATTAGACTATATTGATGCACAAGGCAAATCCAAGTCTGTAATGGCTTAGGTCCCTAAGAGAGCCTGATTCTCTTACTTTTTATGCAGGGCAATCCACAGCTAGAATTATAGGAAAAATAAGTCATTGACAGTGGATGCTCTAGGCACATGACAGGAAACAAGTCCTACCTCTCAGATTATGAAGAAATTGATGATGGATTTGTTGCCTTTGAAGGAGATCCCAAAGGAGGTAAAATCACTGGTAAAGGTAAAATCAATACAGGTAAATTAGATTTTGAAGATGTGTACTTTGTTGAGCAGCTTAAGTTTAACATTTTCAGTGTCTCACAAATGTGTGACAAGAAAAACAGTGTTCTTTTTACAGACACTAAATGTGTTGTTTTGTCTCCTGACTTTAAGCTACTTGATGAAAATCATGTCTTGCTTAAAGTTCCTAGAAAAGATAACATGTACAGTGTTGATTTAAAGAATATTGTCCCTTCAGGAGGTCTAACTTGTCTCTTTACAAAGGCCACATTAGATGAATCTAATCTTTGGCATAGGAGGCTTGGGCATATAAATTTCAAAACTATGAACAAACTAGTCAGGGGAAACTTTGTAAGAAGTTTACCTTTAAAGATTTTTGAAAATAATCATACATGTGTTGCTTGTCACAAACAAAAGAAACATAAAGCCTCTTGTAAGACTGAGACTGTAAGCTCAATCAGCCAACCTTTACAAATGTTGTTGTAGATCCCTGATAGATCCAAACTAACTACAAGAGAAACAGTGACTATTAACAATATAAGCTATGCGGAAACTAACTTATATTGCTAAGAAGAACAATGAATAAAACAGAACTTTGATTACTATTAAGTTGCTAGCTTACAGATTACTAACTATGAATACTTGTGAAACTTATATCTCTAACTAGTGCCATAGGGTTCTTTTTATACACCAAGGAAACCCTAATGAGCTTACAAAACGCGTTAAGTGATCATGCATATCTATTCCTAATATATCTCATGCATATCACTTAAGCAGTACTAATCATTCTATACTAACAGTACTAATACAAAGCTAGCAGTACTAAGTGACTATCTTTTAGTACTGGCAGTACTAACTGTAACCAGCAGTACTAATACTACAATTGGCAGTACTAATGACTTAGTTTATATTCTTCAATCTTTAATATTCTTCAATCTTTAATAGCAGCACTAAGTCCTTCCAGCAGTATAAACTTGTAGAAGCCCTTTAATTCCTAACAATCCTCCCCTAAACTTGTGATTTATCTTCAAATCTTAAGTTTCTTCTGAATTAAATCTTCCAGTCTTCTTCTGCTGAGGATGCTTCCAAACACACTATCCTTGCTAATGAATTTGAGACTTGATAAACTTTAAGAGCTCATATGCCATCTCAGGGATCTCATAGTTCACATGAAGTTTCCATCTAAGCATCCTTGTAAGTGTATCCTGTGGAAGTGGATACTTCTTTTCAACTAGCATATAGATTGTTACTTCTCTCAGCATCAAGGAGTGAACTCCACAAAATTCATATAGCTTCCATTCTATCAACTCTTGACTGTTATGATTTTTCCAGATTTTACCATTTTCATCTGGATCAAACATGATCTTCATATCTCCCCAAAGCATCAAATCATCAAACCCTGGTCTTGTGGATGCATACTTTTCATTAAACAGTCTGTATAGCACAATCAAATCATCTCTGTCAAAGTCATTTAGCATCTTACTAAAGAACTTATAAGTCTTGTAGGTTCCATCTGCCCTGTGTATTTCATAGAATCCCATATCTCCTTTGCAATAAGATTTCCAACTAACTATTGGAGATTTTACAGCCAATGGAATCACATTAATTGCTTCGTCAGAGTCAGACACAACTTGTACATACTCCATGAGTGTGAGTTTTTCTAGATCATCCTTGGTCTTCTGCCTTTTGATCTTGTCTTCTCTATCCTTTGAGGTCTTTCTTTTCATCCTTTCTGTAGCTTTCTCTTTACTTTCTTTCTCAGAATCCATGGGCATAAAAGATTGTGTTTGATCCCATACCTGTTCAAATATGGGTCGAATATCTTCATATTTCATACCTTTGAAGTAGCTCATCTTGTACCCTCCTTGATTCTTCAGATACATAATCATATTCTTCCTCACTTCAGCTATAGAATAAGGTCTGTTTAGTTGTGCATGATATCTTAGAACTAAAGGATCATTCCAATCAATCTCATGTTCTTGTGTAGCTTGTGTAGCTTCAGCTGGAACTTCTTCCCTTGCATCCAGCTTTCTTTGTAGTTCTAAAGCTGCTTCCAAATTCATCCTTGCTTGTTCTTGTTATGTCATTACCTTTGCTTGTTCTTCCTCAAACATCCTTTTGGCTATCTCCTCATCCATGTGCATCTGAACTTGAACCCTCTTCTTGAGTTTTTTTGGAGGCTCAGGTTCTTGCATAATTTCTTTCCCTTTGTCTTTAGCCTTTCCACCAGCAGTATTAACTGATTCACTAGCAGTACTAACTCCACCACTGCCAGTACCAACATTTCTTCTTCTTCTGGTGTAAGTTTGAGTAAGACCAACATTCCTTCCTTGTTTAGCAGCCTCTGCAAGGACCTTAGCAGCACTTAGAACTCTCAAGTGATCTTCAGATTGATCACTTTGACTGCTAACTTTTGTAGGAGTAACTAAGATAATATATGTATCCTCATCAATTTCTTCTATTATCCTCCCCTGATTGAAAGGATCCTCTGCATCATCTTTAACTTCTGACAGAACAAGTTTGGTCTTTCTCCTATGGTTGGTAGTCTGGACTTGCTTCTCTAACTTCTTCACTCTGAGGATTAGCTTTGTAAGAGCAGTACTGTAAGTTTCCTTTGTCTGCTTTAGTTCTGACTCCAAACTAGCAACTTTCTTTGATAAGGAGGTACATAAAACCATCAATTCATTTAGTGAGAGACTACCCTCATCACGTCTAAGTGAGTGAACATTGTGGAGAGGTGATTCATAGGGTGTTTTAGTAGATTCCTCTGTATGATGAGTAGTATCTATTGGGTGTGGTGAAGGTGGTGGTTGATGTGTTTGTGGAGACACTGATGGGGAAGATTTTATTCTAGATGGTAATGTTTGTGGAGTAAAGGATTAAGATTGACCTTGAGCAAGCATAGTGTCAAATAGAGGAGTTACTACCCTAGAATATCCCTTGGAGACCTTTTCATGTTGTTGAATAGTTTGTGTTTAAGGGTAGGAGTGGGATAGATAGTCTTATGAGGCAAAAGAAGCCTTTGATGTTTGTTCACAAAAATTTGAATGAACCTTGGATACATCAAGAACTTGTGTTGGCTATCTATATTCTTGACCATGGCTTTAAAGAAAAATTTATAGAAGTTGAAAATCCTATTGGTTGCCAGGCATATGATAGCAGTAGCTAAGTTGCTACTAAATTGATCCCAAGCACTCTTTTTAGGGCTTATACAGTGGAGTATGGTGTGAATGAAAAACTTCCACTATGGGAAAAATTACCCCTTTTGAAAAGTAAGACTGTCAGAGTCAGTTACATACCCCATGTTAGTCAGTTGCTCAAAAATTTATGCATTTGGAAGAGAGCTTAGTCCTTCAAAATCTTCAAGCTTCAGATGTCTTCTAATGGAGGCCTCGGACACCAATACTTTGACCTTTCTGTCAATAGTTGCAGAAATCCCTAAGACTCCATCTTCCATAGTGCATAAAGAAACTGTTTCCAAAAAACTTTTAATTAGAGACGTATAAATGGTTGGGTTTGTAGTAAGGGAAAAGTGGATGTGACTTACACTTAGGAAATCTATGATTTGTTCAAACCCTTCACTTCCTGCTGACTTTTCCAAGTATGCAACTATGTTATGTTTATCACAAAAGTCAAAACGCGCCATGTTATGAATAGAAAGGTGATTTAATATGCCATCAATTCCATTAGTTTCAAACTGTCCTCGTCACTTCCAAGTGTGTAGCCTCTTGAGAAAGGTGGATCATTAGACTGTATAGTTTTTGGCAAACTATCAGCCATCAACGGATTTGAGGATTCTTTACCAGTTGCCGTTTGCCCTAGAATAGCCAATGCTTTATTACAATAACATGATGCATTGATAACCATATAGTTTTGAGTAAACTATCAACTATCAAAGGATTTGAAAAGTATTTACCAGAAGCTGTTTGCTCTGGACTAGCCAATTCTTGATGTCTGTTAGAGATTGGTGAACTAATAACCATTTATTATGTGGTGTTATAAACCAACACTTAAAGAACATCCATCCTCCCAACAATTTCCTCTTTTCAAATTAAGCATCTATGGACAATTCCAATCCACATGTACTCAGCAGTATTAACTGAACCTAGCAGTATGAACTTTTGTACCAGCAGTACCAACTACCTTCAGCAGTAGTAACTAAGCTCAGTAGTACAAATGAGTTATACCAACAGTATTAACTTTGTCATCAATAAAAATGCAACATATGAACCTCAAGAGTCATCATGTCATCCACAACCCATCTTCTAACTAAAAATTCATCTACAAACTGTACAACTCCAAACTATACCATCATACCTCCCCTGAACCAATGCAGTTATAGATTGATCATTCCAATGTTAACAATTAAGAAATTGAACCTGCTAACATCAAAAGCTTTAGTTAAAAGATCTGCCACATTGTCATTAGTGTGAATCTTCAGCACCTGGATAAGCTTCTTCTTATAAGCATCTCTAATGAAGTGGTGCCTAATCTCAATATGCTTTGTTTTGGAGTGAAATACTAGATTCTTTATAATGTATATTATGCTCTCATTATCAATGTAGATCTTTGTGTTCATAAAATTGAACCCATAGTCTAACATTTGATTTTAAATCCACAAAACTTGCCCACAACAGTTGGCAGCAGCAACATATTTTGCCTCTGTAGTAGAAGTAGCCACAATTGTCTGCGTCTTGCATTGCCATGAAATAAGTCTCCTGCCAACAAATTGACAACCTCTTGTGATGGATTTCTTGTCAAGATTTACTCTAGCATAGTCACTATCTGAGTAGGCTTCCAGGTCAAATGATAACACCCTAGGATACCAAAGGCCCAGTTTGGGTTTGCCTTTGAGGTACCTAAAGATTCTCTTTACAGCATTAAGATGGGAGGTCTTTGGAGTTACCTAAAACCTAGAGCAACCACAAACTACAAACATAATATCAGGCCTAGAAGCAGTCAAGTACATTAAAGAGTCAATCATGGATCTATAAAGATGTACATCCACATCAGCAGCTTCTCCATCCTTGGTTAAAGGCTTTTGGGTCTCAATTGGAGTACTGGCAATCTTCACACTAGCAAAATCAAACTTCTTTAGGATCTCAGTAACATACTTATCCTAACTTATAAAAATACCATATTCTTTCTGTTTGACTGGTAATCTAAGAAAGAATGCGAGCTCTCCCATAGAACTCATCTAAAATCTACTTTTCATCAATGCCTCAAATTCATCACACCAAGACCGCTTTGTAGAACCAAAAATAATATCATCCACATAAACTTGGACTAACATGATATCATTCTTGTCCTTCTTGATTAAAAGAGTCTTGTCAATGGTTCCTCTTATGTATCTACTCTTCAACAAGAAAGTAGATAAAGTAGCATACCAGGCTTTGGGAGCTTGATGTAAACCATATAAAGCTTTTACAACTTTGTAGACCTTTTTAGGGAACTTAAGATCTACAAAACCTAGAGGTTGAGACACATACACCTCCTCATTAATTATTCCATAAAAGAAGGCACTCTTTACATCCATCTGATAAACTATGAATCCCATATAAGAAGCAAAGGCCAAAAAGATCCTAATGGCTTCAATCCTAGCCACAAGAGCAAAAACCTCATCATAATCTATTCCTTCCTCTTGCCTATGTCCCTGGGCAACCAACCTTGCCTTATTTCTAACCACAACACCTCTTTCATCCTTCTTATTCCTGTAGACCCATTTAGTCCCAATTTCCTTCTTCTCATAAGGCAAATCTATAAGAATCCATACCTTTTGAATTTTGAACTGCAACAGTTCTTCCTGCATAGCATCAACCCAACTTTCATCTTCAAGGGCTTTAGATATCTTCTTGGGTTTAATTTGAGATAGGAAGCAAGCAAACAAGCAGTGCTAGAAATCCTTATGATTATTTCTTCTCTGCTTTTGAATATAACTTACAAAAGTATAGGCTCCAGAACTTTTGTTCACTTTGCTCTTTGTTTGAACTGCTGATTTTGGATCTCCAAGAATTTGAGTTGTAGGATGAATAGAGTGTATCCTTGAAGTGGGAATAGGACTAACATTCATAGTGGATTCTAAATTAGTAAAGTCAGTCACTGCACCCTCATTATTATAAGATGCATTGATAAAAATACCATCATTAGAATTGCCATAAATATCCTCAAGAGTAGGTATTTGAGAATCATATTGGTCAACATAGTTGGTTAGATCAGGATAAGATGGTCCACCAGTACCAAAAACATTTGAAGGACTAGCAGTACTAAGTAGCGTGCTAACAGTATTAACTGTGTTAGTACTGGTAGCTCTAGCAGCTCCTGCTTGAAGAAGCAAATCCTATATACTTTGAGCAAACTCCTTTCTAAGAACTTCAGCTACATCATTAGCCTCCTTTTCTTGTCTTTTAAGCCTTTCAAGCTCTTCCAAAAGGCTTGATCCTCCTGATCTATTGGCTCCTTTATTTGTCTTTAAACCAGTATCCTTATTAGTCTTTTCACCTTCATTCTTTGCTTCTGAGCTCTTGACTGTTGAAGTATAAGAATAATATATTGGCAGTACAAAGTAGTCTTGAGCAGGGTCAGCTTCCATTTTAGAATTTCCTGCATCAATATTATCTTGTATACCTTCACTATGATTAGTTTTTTCTGGACCTGCAGTTTTGTTAGCTTGATTCTCTGATCTCACAAGCTGATAATTCATTGAATCAGTTAAATAATCAAAATCAAACAGCCAATTAGGTCCTTTCCCTCCAACATTTAGTTTATTTTCTAAAAATTTATATGCAGGTTTTCTTCAACTCTCTTGGTTTCTAAATTATATACCCTAAAAGCCTTGCTAATTAGGTAATACCCAACTAAAAACCCTTCATCAGACTTCCCTTTAAACTTGCCCAGATGGTCAATGGTATTCAAGATGGTCACATGGCACCCAAAAGGTCTTATATAGCTTATGATTAGTATTTTACCAGTTATAAGTTCATAAAGTGTCTTGTTTTGAGGCTTGGTCACTAATACCCTATTAAAGACATAACAAGCAGTACTAACTGCTTTAGCCCAAAAAGTGTTAGGTAAAAATGAATCTGTTAGCATTGTTCTAGCAGCCTCAATAAGGGTCCTGTTCTTTCTCTCAGCAACTCCATTTTGTTGTAGAGTTCTAGCATTACTGTATTCCCTTTTTATCCCTTTTGATCTCTTTTGTCCCACAGAATTCAATAATGTCCATGTTCTTGAATTTTGTACCATTATCACATCTAATAGTTTTAACCTTTTGATTTAATTGGCTCTCTATTTGTCTTATAAAGTCTTTAAGGATTCCACTAGATTCATCCTTAGTTCTTAAAAAGAATACCCAACTAAACCTGCTAAAATCATCAGTGATAACCAGGCAATAAGTCTTATGGTTTATGCTCCTTACAGATGCGGGTCCAAATAAGTTAATATGCAAAAGCTGTAAGGGCTGACTAATAGAGCTCACTGATTTGGCCTTACAGGAGGCCTTGTGTTTCTTTCCTTTCTGACAAGCAACATAGGTGTGGTCATTTTGAAAAATATTTGAAGGTAAACCTCTTATAAGGTTTTCCTTCACAAGTTTGTTTAAGTTTTTAAAGTTAACATGACCCAACCTCCTATGCCATTGGTTAGATTCATCAATTGTGGCCTTTGCAATCAAACAAGCTAAACCTCCAGAAGGAATAATGTTCTCTATGTTAAAACTGTACATATTGTATTGTCTAGGGATTCTAAGTAATACTTGATTTTCATCAGGCAACTTAAAGTCAGAAGACAACACAAGACATTTAGTGTCTGTGAAGAGAACCTTGTTCTTCTTGTCACACATCGGTGACACGGAAAAGAGATTAAATTACTGTAGTTCTTTCACAAAGCACACATCCTCAAAATCTAACTTTCCTGTTTTTATTTTACCTTTACCAGTTATGTAACCTTTACTACCTCCAAAAGCAACAGGGCCACCATTATAGTCTCTATATTCAGCAAGGTAGGCCTTGTTTCCAGTCATATGCCTGGAACATCCACTATCAACAATCCCTTTGTTCTTTAAAGCTCTTTGTAGATAATCATGCACATTAATTAAGAGAGATTAGTTTCTCTTAGGGACCCAAGCCATTTTGGGCTTGGGTCTGCCTAGTGGATCTTCAGAATTAACACATTTTCTAGAATTTGATCCACCATTGTATTTGGAGAATTTGTTCCAGTAATGTCTTTTGGGTCTCCAATTACAACCTGCTGAGGGCTTAACAGCAGTTTCCTTTTTCCCCCCAACAGCACTAACTGCTTTTACCTCAGTAGTATTAACTTTTTGATTTGAAAATTTTGTTCTTGGTGCTGTTGTTCTATTAAATGCCCTTCTGATAGGCGAAAGAGTCTTATGAAAATTATTTCTTGATCTGTTTTCATTCACAATGGGTCTAACAACATTAACTTTCCTAGCAGCACTAGTTGATACTGCTTGACTATTAAAATTATGGCTAGCAGTATTAACCGGAATTCTACCAGTTCTAGTTAGTACTGCTGTTGGAACAAACTGGTTTTGGTGATTCAATCTTTGCACATTGTTCCACATGGGTCGATTCTCCCCTTGACCAGTACCCTTACCCTTCTTTTTGTTTAATTCAACCTGTTTGGCCATTCTTTTCTCATGAAAATCACAATCTCTAATAAGATGACTAAAACTGCCACATACAAAACATGCCTTTTTAGTAAACCCATATCCCAAAGCTAACCTTATTGGACATTAAACCATTCCAGTCCTCTCTTGTTAGCTTTAGGACATTGACTATATGTGTTTTGTTCTTTAACAGTTTCCCTAGGAGTTTCTTTACATGCATAAAAGAAGGCAAAACTAGGTCTTTCCTGTTACTTTGAAGGTTGACTCACATATTCATCATCACTGACTGATTCATACTCCTCATGATAGGATCATCAGACCAAACATTAATGGGGGGTTGACTAGCACTTTGGGTTTCAACTATAACTTGTTTTCATGCATAGATCGGGTGTTCTAACATAGAGTTGGACTCACAAGAGTCAAAGTTGCTAGATTGAGTATCAGATTCACTAGTTTTAGACTATTTTGGACCATATGTAAACATAGAATCATCTACTTCTCTATCAGGTCCTGAAGGCATGTAATTTCCTGTCATTGGAGGAGGGACTGCATGCATGCCTTCAACATTTGCAAATCTATCATTCACATGCCTATCTTCTACATCACTTGACCTACTGTCAAATACACTTTAAAAAACTTGATTTTCATAACTTAAGACACCATTTTGTACTTGATCTCCATACCCAAGCCCAGATTTGTCCCTTTTACTTATCTGACTGTTTAGCAATTTACTAAGGCCTTTAGAAGAACTTTGAAAATTCTTAAGTTTAGTTTTTAATTCTTCTTTTTATTTTGTAGCTTCTACTAATAGTTTCTTATGATATGTAAGCACATCAGTTTTATCATCTAAATCAATTTTCATAAATCTAATCTTTTCCTTATACCAAAGTTGATTTTTCTGATGAGTAACTAATTGAGCCTCAACCTTTTTTAAAGCTAGAGTATAGGCATGAATTTCTATACTAGCATCACCAAGTTGTTCCCTTTGTTCATCATATAATTTTTTAAGTTTAGCATAAGATTCCACACATTCTTTAGAATAAGATGTTACCTTAGTGTTTGAGCCTGAATTGCTGTAAGCCATCAAAGAAAAGTTCTCTTATTCATCGTCTGCATGACCAGTCTAATCTACACCTTCCCCATCTAGAGTTACCAAGGCTTTAGGTTCCTCCTGTTTTCCAGGTCTCCTCCCATTGTCTTTTGCTCTATATCCAGTGTTCCCTGCATTTCTTCTTTTGCTTTCTTGATTTCCTTTTGATCTGCACTCTCTAACAAAGTACCATGTGTTATGGCAATTAAAGCACTCAACCTTGGTCTTATCAGAGCCAACTGGTTCCTTGGCATTAAACTGCAGCCTTTTCCCTATGTTCTTGTAAAACTTCTTCAGTCTCATAGAGATCATGGCTACTTGCCATTTCAAGTCCATCTCTTCTAAATCAAACTCATCAAGCTGCTCTAGATCTTCATGATCCAAATGTGGACCACTGGATTGATTAGCAAAGAATGAGTACATGAGTTCATTAGTGTATGATGAAGAGTTTTCCCTTTGTGAGTTGTAGCCAAAAGAAGTGGAAACATCATAAGCAGTATTAATATCATTAGTACTGCTAGTGCTTTCAGAAGAAACAAAGGCGACATTCTGTGCACTAGAAGTTGATCTAATAGAGCCTTTAACATCAGACTCAAAGACTTTAAGATTGTTATAGAGATCATCAAAACTAAGACTGTCCACTCCTGGTTTGGTCCTCATGACTAAGGAAATTTGGGACCAGGAAGAAGGTAAAGACCTAAGGAACTTTTGATTGGAATCTTCAGTGGAGACACATGCACCATGAATCTCAAGTTGACTTAGAAGACTCTAAAACCTGTCATAACCTTTGTGCAGCCCTTCTGAGTTAGATACAGAAAAGTGTTCAAATTGTTGCTTTAAAATGTATTTATGCATCTTCTTTGATTCATCATTGCCACCAAATCTAGATTTGATAGCATCCCACATCTCTTTAGCATCAGTCATCTTGTGAAATTTTACTAAATGGTCTTCTGGTAAAGCCATAAGCAAGGTGGTCCTTTCTTTTCTTTCTCTAGCTAAAATTTCTTCAGTAATTTTAGGAGGCAGAACCTTTATTACTCTATTTGTATCTGTTGAGACACTTACAAGACCATTTCCTTTTTGAATGATTTCCCATATAGGATAGTCTGTATGACTCAAGTAATGTTCCATTTTCATAGCCCATATGTCATACTCACCTTTCTTCAAAATAGGGAGTTTAATGGTTGACAAAGTGTGAGGGGCTTGCTGTGTTGGTGTTTATGGTGGTGGTGGTGGTGGATTTTCATTATCTGATCCTACCATTGAATGGATCTGAAAGGTAAAGGTTTATAACTGATGTGTTTTGGTTCTTCTTACTCAGAGTTTCTTAACAAGCTCTGATACCACTTGTTGATCCCAATCTGAATAGATCTTTCTAGCCTGTTAAGGGTGGTAGCTAATCTGGATAGATCCAAACTAACTACAAAAGAAACAATGACTATGAACAATATAAGTTATGCGGAAACTAACTTATATTGCTAAGAAGAACAATGAATAAAACAGAACTTTGATTACTATTAGTCTGCTTAGATTACAGATTACTAACTATAACTATTTTTGAAACTTGTATATGAAACTTGTATCTAACTAGTGTCGTAGGGTTCCTTTTATATACCAAGGAAAACCCTAATGGGCTTACAAAACGAGTTAAGTGATCATGCATATCTATTCCTAATATATCTCATGTATATCACATAAGCAGTACTAACATTCTATACTAACTAGCAGTACTAATGAACTGTCTTTTAGTACTAGTAGTACTAACTATAACTAGCAATACTAATATTACAAGTAGCAGTACTAATAACTTAGTCTATATTCTTTATTCTTCACTAGCAGCACTATTCTTCTACAAGCAGTACTAAGTCCTTCCAGCAGTATGAAGTTGTAGAAGCCCTTAATTCTCAACATTTATAATGGCCGTAACGAGTTCTGAAAGCGGTTGTAACACCCCTAAAAATGTATCGCAGCGGAAATGTGTCCGGGGGCGTTACTTCATAATACACAATGCTAGATACAAGAGAACGACCTCTAAATGTGTCGTTTGAAAAGTAAACTCGTTGATTTCCTTGAAATTGATATAACATTTGTCCCATTATTGCATTACAATGAAAAGCTCGAAAACAACCCAACGAGGTTTGATCATTTGTATGTAAGTAGAAATCCATAAATGAAATCTTGTTAATTTTAGACTCCAGTGCACGTCAAGTAGGCCAAGCATCTAATTCACCTGAGAAAAACATGCTTAAAAAGTGTCAACATAAAGTTGGTGAGTTCATAGGTTTTTGTAACATACCGGGAGATTTAACCAAAAGTTCTGTAAAGTATGTATGACCATTTAAATCCTTAAATGTCCTTCCAAAATGTATGTATGATTTTTAGAAATCAATTAGTTGTAAAATATGCATGACCATTTCAATCCCCAAATAGTCACAAAAATGTACGTATGAACGTTGAACCGCAATCGTTCAAAGTATGCATGACAATTGAAAATATCACAAAATGTTTCAAGTATGTATTGCCACTCTATATAAGGTACAGTAAATATTCATGTGTGTATAAAACAATGATTACAATTACTCTAAGTTCATAAAACTGATGCACTATGTACCCATCGTAGGTGTCTCCTTCAAGAACACCCGGGCAGTAATGAAAACCATATGTACCCATCACAGGTGTCCCCTCCAAGAACACCCGGGCATTTACTTGTAGTTATCAGTTCAATCCGCTTAAGCTAATCCGTAATCATTTCAAAAGTAAAGTATGTATTTGTGGCCAAATATGAAGTCAAATAATATATCCCATAGCGAACTATGTAAATGAGTATGCAAACCAATTTGTAAACGATCATGTAACAAGCATAAGTCAATCATGTGAATGAATTTGCAAACAAACATGTTCTCACCCCAAAAATATATGTAAAACCAGTAAAACATGGGGCTATAAACTCACATTGATGTTGTAGAACGATTGGCGGGAATGCGCATATTAAGCACAGCACAAACGGAAACCGGAACGGCTCGATCAAGAAGTTGCGATTTATCTTAACGGCTAAGACCCACTAGTCTAGGATAATGTATTTGGGTTTCCCGATGAATGGTTACGCCAACGCAACACGTTGATAAAAGATTTAGATTTCAAGTTGTAAGAGTTTGGTGGTTGGTTAAATATAATAAATCGAAAGTAAACGCAAAGTGTGTAATATATGTCGTATATATCACTTATGAAAAATAACAATTATATAACTCATACCGTGAATTATATGACAAAGACAAACAATCCAAGGATTAATATGAAATGTATAATACTTTGCAAGTATTATATAAGAAGTGTGAGTAAATAATTAAACCAAACAGTTTGACATGTTTTCGGAAATCACCACTTAATTAAATAAAAGTTCTTGTATAAAAGTAAACACATGTTTTAAAGTCTTTACTTTGTCCATTAATCAGGAATTATAAAATAATATTTTATAATTTAGTATTCGTTTCCTCGACGGGTCTTAGTTAAACTAGTTGTCTTATTTACAAAAGTGTAGTTCTCGTTCGTTTATCTGGTTATTGTATAATTACAAATTAACGATCTTAAGACTATATAACTTCGTCTTTTATCGGTTTTTCTAAGATAATAGAAATTGTAACGAAATTTATTAAGTATAGTAATTTATATAAATGTCGTCATGACCTTTTCGTTTAAACCACATTTTCCATTTTTATGAAATTCAATCCATGTTGCAATTATACTCGCGTTTCAATGTTTCAAACACCCGCGTGTTTTAGATATAATATATATATATATATATATATATATATATATATATATATATATATATGTTATTATATCTAAACTAAACAAAATAATAAATATCATATTTATTTAACCATTTTAAACCACCAATATATATCCGGTTTTATATTTATAAGATTTTACGATATATATTTATTTGTCGATTTATATTAACCCAAACGCACCCCTTGCTGTCAAAACCAAACGCACCCTATGTGGTGAAACTGTTAATCCAAACACACCCTTTGGCGTTTCTGCATAACCAAACGCACCCTTATCGTGAATCTGTCAAGCCAAACGCACCTTTATGCGGTGACACAGCCAAATGCACCCTCTTTCGTTTATAACAAAACCAAACGCATCCTTTCGTTTCTATATAAAAACCAAACGTACCCTATTCGGTGACAACAAACCAACGCATCCTAGTCGGTCATAAATACGAACCAAACGCACTTGTGGTGCGGTTATAAAAACCAAACGCAACCTAGCTACTGAACCACCAAAACAAACACCCTTTTGTGGTGTTTATGAACCAAAACGCACCCTCGTGGGTGGTTGGCAGCCAAAACAAACGCACCCTAATCTGTGGTTAATGACCGAACCGAACGTACCCTTCGTGGTGCCGTGTGCTTAGAAAGAAAACCGAATGCACCCTTGGTGCAGCCACAACCGAACGCACCCTCTTGTGGTTAATTTTTGTTTCGAAATGTAAAAAGAACAAAAAATGATGAAAAAAGAATGTTAGTTTTGGTTTCGATCAGAACGTTTTCGTAATTTGATGGTTTGAGATTGCATAATAAAAATATGAAGACGAAAGAATGTTGCATAATAAATATTTAATTAGATGGTTTTGATCAGAATGTTAATATCAAGGTTTCGATCACAAGAATGTTAATTTTGACACATATACGACAATGGTATTACCACCGGTTTAGAAAAGATACGGTTATATGGATGTTAGATTACTTTGTGTTGTTAATTTGTCTCCTATAATTATTTTATTTTGGTTACAGTTTAACAGCTTTTTTTATTTTGTAGCGTGCACATATGTTTTTGGAAAGACGGGCACATATGTTCTAATGAACCTGACAAGAAAGCGTTGCATGCACGTATGTTTTTGAAAAGACGACGTGTGATGAAGATCAACGAAGGCACTTGTAATTTTTAAAGTTGTGCATATATGTTATCGAAAGGCGTGCATATATGTTTTTGCAAGGGTACTCATATGTTTTAACGAATTTGAGAGAGAAAGTGAAACGTGCACATATGTTTTCTCGCAAGAGTAAGCCATCATAAACGTTTTTGAACAACATGGATATAGTTGGATTTATATTTCTAAAGTATTTCATTTAATATCAAATTTTGTTTATGTATTTATGTTTTTGGTTTGTTATTTGTATTTGAAATGTATTTCATTTGATATCAATTTTTGTTTATAATTTGTGTTATAAATTTTGAAAATTAAAGAATGTGCACAAGAAACAAGAAACATATGTGCAATTACCATATTAAGTTAAAAATGTACAATATTAAAAAAACATATATGCACTCATTTTTTTTCTTTTGAAAACAGTATATACTAAAAAATATATATAAAATAAAATAAAAAAATTAATTCCGAAAATTAAAAGGTTTAAAAAAAACGTTTTTTCAATTAAAAAATTAAAGAAAAAAAGTTAAAATGTGTTTTCACTATTATACCCATTTGAATTAAATAAAAAAAAGTAATGATACTAAATTCTAATTGGTTTAAAGTGGTTCTGTACAAAAAAGTAGTTCTGACAAAGACGGATCCAACTATTTATATATATTTATATTCATATATTTATTTATTATATATATATACTATATTTATTATATATTTATATTTATATATATTATAATATAATAAATAAACAAAAAATATTAAATAATCATATTTATTTAACCATTTTAAACACCAATATATATGGCTTTTTTATTTGTAAGATTACCAAGTTATATTTATTTGTCGATTTTATATTACCAAGCACCCTTGCTGTTCAAAACCAAAAGCACCCTATGTGGTGAGAAATGTTAATCCAAACACACCCTTTGGCGTTTCTGCATAACCAAACGCACCCTTATCGTGAATCTGTCAAGCCAAATGCACCTTTGTGCGGTTACACAACCAACCAAACACCCCTTTGTTGTCTTCTCTTAACCCAAACGCACCCTTTTCGGTTTCCTGCCCACCCCAAAAACACTTTTGGGTTTCTGTTACCCAAATTAAACCTTAATCGGTGTTAGCAATATTAGGGGTTTCATTGTATATAAATATGATTTATTATTTAAAATATGTTTCGAAAATTTTACCGGTTACGCGGTAATCGCTTTTATGTGACAATAAAAAACAAAAAATCAAAAAGTCAAGTCAGACCCAAAAAGTCAAAGGGTAAAATAGTCATTTAAAATTCCGAAAATTGCCGGATGTTACATGATATCTCTAAACAAAAATTTGTTACCTTGATTTTCAACTTGACATTGCGAGCCGACTAATCTCAGAACGACTACCCTTTTAGATTAGCTCGAAGTCGGCGCAGGTGAACCTCCGTGGCCAAAAGGGTATTAATTTTCTCCATGTTGGATTCGAACCGTTGACCTCCACTTTGGGGGCTCGTATTCTTAACGCTTGGTCACCTTGTGGATATGATATCTCTAAATTAGTAAGCATATGAAAGTATTTTGCTAAATGTTGCAATTGTGTACAGGGGCAGAGCTAGTAGGGGGACTAGTGGGTGCTGAGCAACCCCTAATCATCCTATTTTATTCATTAATTATCTATACTGCATGCCGCTTTTCTACTAGTTTTTACATTGAGCCTCCTTATTATTTCGACATTTCTGCGTTTTAAGCACTGTCAGCACCCTAAATGGAAATATCTTGGCTCGCCCTAAATTGTGTAGATGGAATGAAAGCACTGAGAGAACTACAATTGCATATGTTTTGGCAAAAGGCAACTTCAGGTTAAAAAAATATTTACTAACCTTTCGCCACCAACACTAAAGACAACACATATATCAGTTGATGCGGTTTCATCCACATAATAGTGCCTCAAAAAAATCCGTAGAACAACACGTGATTTTCTCGTTGTTGGGAAAAAAGCAAGGTAAAAGGCTGCAAAAAAATCAAAAGTAAGAAGATTAGTACGTTAAGTCCAACATTTGTATAGTTCTTTGTCATCTTGTTTGATCCAGCACAATCATGTAGTGTAATCTATAAATAAGAAAGCAACTATTCCTCTCATAGCGAGCATCTCAATGATATTTTGGACAAAAAAGCAAAGAAGGTAAGTGAAGAACTTTCTGCCCTTAGATACCCTTAATAATTAAGCACTCTTTGATTGCCTTCCTACTATTGGATAATTATTTTTTCAACGTGATCTCCGTGCAGGATTGGTTAAACAACTCTACTACGGGAAAATCATATTGTCCTAATATGTGAACAAATGAAACTTCTTTCATTGTGGTTCCTTATATATGTTTTCAAATCTTTCCAATATTTGGAATTCTTTTCATATCCCGAGTTATACCCAAAAATTAATGCTTCCATATAACTTTTAGTTGAATTTGTTCTGCCCCCTCGTTACCATTCAAATGTGGTATGTTTTGATAGAAGATTTGTAGATGTTTGAAGTGTAGGTTATAATGTAGCCATTATTGATTTTAGTAACTTGATGTTGATTTCTGATATGTAATACATTAATAGTTACGTGATCATGCATACTTTAGAATCTCCTTCTAAAAGAATTAAGGAAAAAGAAGTGCCAATCGACTGATGAAATAAAACGAAAGTACGATCCAAGTTAATTTATGTTGTCCGAAGAGTAAAAAAGATCGACTGTAATAAGTTTTCTTCATCTCTTAATGTGATTTGGTTTTTACTGTTGGGAAGGGGGACTGGCTTATATTAATTAATATATCTGTTGTACTCGAATGAGACATGTAGCTTGGAAAAAACTTAATACTACTAAGTGATAATACATGCTGAATAGATTGAACAAACATTTATAATAAGAAAATGACCGCCCAGGTGATAATGGTCATGATAAACGCTAAGAAAAGATACAATTTAATTTAAGAAGGGCATAATTTTGGATCTGAGAAAAGTTATGGAGCCACTAACTGGAGAAGATCTTGATTGATGGAACACAAAATCCATTATCAAGGACTCCAAATACTTTATTTAACAATCGCTGCATCAATGGGTGACAAATTCTATTACAGTTTGCTGCAATTCACATTGTAGGTAGTCTCCTTAAATATATAGCTTCCGTTTTTAAGTTATGGGGGTATGAATAACTAAAGTTGGCATATGTCCTGATGTACATATTTGAAATTATAGACGTGAACAGAAATAAGTAATAACTTTTGTCAATCTCAGTTGCGTATGGTTCTTAATGGAAAGTGCCTGGGGAATGGCCTTTTATGCTCCAAAGTTCAAAAAACTAAGGTGGCAAATCTCGTTGCCTTCTCTCCAACAAATTATATTTTTATGAAACTGAGGATGAAAAGAATAAAAATTTCTAGATCATTACCTTACATGTTCTTAAAGTCTGTTTAATTCCAAATCTGATATGACCTATTGAATTCTAAATGTATGATTGCTCTTTGTTCTTACAGATTTCATACACAATGTGATAGTGGCTTGTAAACTGTTCAAGGCAACTTATGTTTATTATCAGAACATCAGTTCATGTTTACTTGCATTCTGCTAAGGTCGCACACCGATTTTTGGGTTTGGTTTCAGAGCTTATTAGAAATCGCAAGGGAACTTTATTTACTTACAATATCATTAATGGAGAGACACCAAAATATTTATATCCGTACTGTATTTCCCCTGAAGATCCAACAATTCTGTGTGCATGATTTACTTATTTTACTATAATCACCCTGAAGGAAATCAGCCCCTTTAAACCCGGACTCACACTGTTGATACAAAAGTTAGGCTAGGTTGTATTTGGCCCGAATAAGCAGTTATTCGGGTATGGAGTAACCCGTTCTTGTACCAAGTGAATTTGTTCAGGATCCCTGCACAAGGAATGAAACACCGTTAATCTTATCGTGGGAGCGGATCCCACGATTAGACTCCGGCGTGAGAGTAAGTATATAACTTTGGGGAGTAGTCGAATGTAATTAGGGTTTATGCGATACATGTATTGACGATAATCGTCTTCCTTTTATAGGCCGAGTAGGCCCTAGGGTTTTCTCATCTTTCAGCCCAAGGCCCGTCCGATATCTTCGGGATTTGGACTTATCTTAACCTATTCTAATAAGCAGAGCGTATCTCTTATTTGGTTAGGTTATCTTTTCCTAAGATAGCTCATAAAGATATAGCATGCAAAAGCCACGTGCTGGAAACAGCGCCTTAGTAGCCGCGATCCAAACGGGTGTCCGCGGTTGTGACCGCGACCCAAACCCGTTGGCCCAAGTAGTGATAACAATGAGAACCCATAATCGCATGAGTGGGTCGGGTCGGTCCATACTATATGTCATCGATTACGGTCGTGGTTTGTTCTCCAATTTTTTGATTTTAAATTCAGTATCTCTCTTTTTATATTAAAAATTGCTAACTATTGCAGTTTAACCAAATACTTGTCCAAATCCAAAAGTCAGTTTTTACAATTTTAGCATTAATCACAACACTCACCACACATTCAACTCTTCTTCTTCTATGTTCTTCTCATAAAGAAGGGTAGCTTGCTATCTACGAATTGTGTTCTATCATTTTACAATTTAGAGTGTCATGATTAGGCCTTTTTAAATGATGACGGGGAATTAGCACATATTGTTATATCATAGCATTAATGGAACATGAGCAACTAGGAAATGGGGCCTCACACAGTCCTTAAATTTCACCAGTAGCTCACGTATGGGTTTCAGCATTGTCAACTCCTTCAATACTTTCCGTCAAGGAGCTTGGTGTATGCTTCCATGGCTATTTATTGAAGATCAAGTCAGCTATTTTATTCTATCTTTTCTTTATTGGCTTTGGTGTTTCTTATATTTACTGGATTTTGCTTCAGTATGATGTAGTTCCACCAGGGACGACCTCTGTTAGTTCATATGGGAATAAGAATCATACTTAATAGCTTATCTTTACATGATTTGTAATAGCTGTCTTTTTATTAGGGCATGCAGGTTGCAAATTTTGACCATTTTAAAAAGTCTGTATACATTAAAGGTTCGGATTCCAAATTTTATCAATAAGCTTTAAGCAAATATGGTAAGATAACAAAGAATGGACATACAAACCACAAGGAAAAAACAAAAGATGACCACATGTCAGTACGTGAAACCAAAGACGTTTTGTCAAAGTTGATTTAAATAAGGATAAATGGGAAACCCGATAGAAACTATGAAGAGAAGAACCCACTAGGGCTGTAAGACATGATTTTTTTATGTTAAATGTAATTTTCGTCTCAATATGTAATTTTCCAACCCACTCTCTTAACTAAAATGCATTTATCTTTTTTAATACTTGGTTTAGATTGCAAGCAGAATCATTTAATGATCATCAGTTTGACTCTAATATTTGCAATAAATTTGCTTGTGGTCCATAAATAGCATCAATGTAGGTCTTCTGGGAAGTTCTTCCATGTATAGAATGTCATGAACATTATGACCTTCACGGGTGCAAAGGAGTGCTTATTAAAACTGCTAATCTATTATTATTTTTTTCTATATATGAAGTTCCAAGTAGTTTCTTCAAAACAAACTTATTTCATTCACGCATAACCATATAAGTAGTTTGATTCGTATCAGTTAAACACAATAAGTGTGTAATTTTTTATGAGGGGCGAAATATTTGGATCATCTGGCCTTATAGTAACGTGCATCATTGTATCTACCTTTGATCATAAGTATCCATCTTACCATATATATGAGTGAATTAATGACGTAGGGTTTAAGTAGAAAAAGGTTGGATATTTATTAATCATCATGAAGTGATGACATTGTATCTACCTTTGATCATGAGCGTCTACCCATCATAGGTAATTAACGGTTCACGAAATCAGGGTCTTTGGCAATGGCTACTCATGCATTGAATCATATGATCGGGTCCAGCATACCGAAAACTACTTGTGTTCAATTTATAAAACTAGTATGTATCTCCCTGGTGGGGTTTTAATAAAACATTAAAATTTTAAAAGGCGAGGCTATGAACGCACCGTAAGTATAAGAATCGAATGAGAAATCAACGAGAAGGAACACCGACTAATCAACCTCGACCTATAATAATATATTGGTAC
>BQNB010026322.1:0-58732 GCA_026074375.1 Tanacetum coccineum | reverse complement strand
TTTTGATGGTATGGTGAAAAACTTGGATAATCAAAGTAAATTTCTAATGTATCCAAGATTTATTCAAATCTTTTTGAACAAAAGGAAAAGGTTGCTTTCTTCACACAAAAGAATTTATATCACTCCTACCCTTACACCAAAATTGTTTAGTAACATGAGAAGGGTTACCAAGGGATATTCTGGGGAGGAAACACCTTTATTTGCCACTATACTTGTTAATGACCAAACTAGTCAGGGTGAAGGATCAACAATCCTAGCTGGATCCCAACACACACCCCTTATGGCTCCATCTACTGAACCACACCCAGATACATCAGCTCAATCACCTATTACTGAACCACATACATCACCCCTATAATTATCTAAACCACCAACTTCTTCAACAATTAGGGAAACTATCAAACAGGAATTTGAGATTCCTCAGTCCAACTTTCCTACTTAGACCCCAGTTGCAGATGAGACTGCATTCACGGGTGTGGATGTTGTTCATGGAGAGGCTGTCACTACTATCTCTAGCATAGATGCAGGACAGGGCAGTGGTAACATCACTAAGTCCCCTACCAAGCCTTATGTTTCACCTTTCCTAGGAGGTCACACACCTGGAAGTGATGAGGGCAGTATGACACTACATGAATTGATGGTTCTATGTACACAATTGTCAAACAAGGTGGAAAGCTTGGAGACAGAATTAAAGTAAACAAAACAAACCTATGGTGCTGCTTTTACTAAACTTATCAAAAAGGTAAAGAAGTTAGAACAGACTGTCAAGACAAGCCAAGTTACAAGGAGAACAAAAATTATTGCTTCTGATGATGAAGAGGATTTAGTTGCAGAGGATCCTTCTAAACAGGGGAGGAGTATGATAGAAGAAATGGATTTGGATGCTTGAATTTCATTGGTTCCTCTATATGTTGAAGTTCAGGGGAGGTATGGACAGAATTTGGATACTCAAGAAGGTTTTGGTGCTGGTCTAGAAGTTACTAATACTAATGCAGAACTTAACACTGCTAGTACATTTGTTAGTACTGCCAGTCCTCAAAGACATGCAAATACTACTGCTGATGATTTAACCCTTGCAGAGACACTTATGGAGATCAGAAAGAGTGTTGCTAAAGCTAAAGGCAAGGCTAAAATGGATGAAACTGAGTCTCTAAGGAAGATGAAATAGAGAGAGCAGGTTCAGATTAGCAGGGATGCAGAAGTAGCTCAAAAGCTACAAGAAGAGTTTGATGCAGCAGAAAGACAGAGAATGGCTCAAGTGCATCAAGCAGCTTAGGGTTTTACAGATGCTGAATGGGATGATGTATTGGCTAGAGTTGCAACAGATGAAGATTTTGTTCAACAGTTACAAGCTGGTGAAAAGTGTAGTGAAGAAGATTTACCAATGAAGCTTGTAGAACTTGTCAATCAAAGAAAGAAGTTCTTTGCGCAACAAAGAGCTAAAGCTAAGAGGAACAAGCCAATAACTCCTGCTCAACAAAAGGAATATATGTCAAATTACATCAAGAACCAAGAAGGAGGTTATTCTTTTAAACAATTGAAGTCACTTTCATTTGAGCAGGTTAAAGAAATCTTTGAAACTACTATGAGGAAGGTACAATCTTTTGTGCCTATGAGATCTGAGTTAGAGGTTCAGAGACTGAAAAGAGCAGATCAAGAAGTTTTAGAAGAGCCTATTAAAAGACAAAATATTGGAGAAGCTTCAGGTTCAGGTGAAGAATCTGCAGAAAAGGAAAAAGAATTATCAAAAGAAGAACTACATAAATTGTTAGTGATAGTTCCAGTGGAAGAAGTTTATGTTGAAGCCTTACAGGTCAAATATCCAATCATAGACTAGGAGGTTTACTTTGAAGACACAAGAAGGTACCGGAGAATTATCAGAGTTGGAAACCATACATAAGCTTATTAGATTTTTGCTGAGATGTTAAAGAAATTTAATAGAGATGACCTAGTTAAGCTTTGGGATTTAGTTAAGGAGATATTTAGTACAACAGAGCCTACAGATGATAAAGAGAAGAAATTATGGGTTAAACTAAAGAGATTGTTTGAACCAGATAGTGATGATACTCTATGGAAACTTTAAAGGTATATGCATGATCCTTTGGTATGGAGGCTTTATGATACATGTGGTGTTCACCATGTATCTTCAGTAAGAGGACATGAAATTTTATGCTAGTTGAACAAGAATATCCATTGACAAGAGGGCTTATGACTGTGATGTTGGCTAACAAGCTTCAAGTGGATCAATATTCAGAAATGGCAAATGAACTTTTAAGGAAAATTTTCATTCTAGCAAACAAACCAAGACACTAAAATGTTTGGAAGCATCCTCTTAGCATAGATGGTTTAATTCAGAGAAACTTGTATATTTTGATGACAATCACAAGTTTAAGGGAGGATTGTTGGGATTTAAACCTATCACACTTAGTACTGCCAAGAGAAGAGTTTATACTGCCAAGCTTAGTTAGTACTGCCATAGTTAAAGACAGTACTGCTAGAAGAAAGTTAGTACTGCCAGTACTAACTTAACACTGCTGAATATTAGAGAAAATAGTCTAAGTCATTAGTACTGTTAGTGTAATAGTTAGTGCTGCCAGTACAAAGTGTTAGTACTGTCAGTTTATTAGTACTGTTAGTTGTAATAGTTAGTACTGTTAGTTATATAGTTAGTACTGCTAAAGTGATATGCATGAGATATATTAGGAATAGATATGCATTGATCACTTGACGCGTTTTGTAAGCCCATTAGGGTTTCCTTGGTGTATAAAAGGAACCCTACGGCATAGATCTAGATATCAAGTTTCAAATAGTTTTCATAGCAAATATAGTTAGTATTCATAGTTTCAAGGTTATTATGTAACTTTGATTATGTTCAATATATTGAAAGTTTAGCAAGATCTTATTATACTATTTCATTGTTCTTCTTAGTATTGCAAACTAGATTCCGCATAGTTTATGATATTCTTAATCTTAGTTTCTACTATAGTTGTTTTAGATCTATCCAACACAACTAAGCTTTAACAAGCTAAGTAAGATCTGTTCAAAAGGGATCAACAATATGTTCGTTTACAAATTTGTTTACATGATTGATATCGCACTATTTCTACTTATGGATACAAGTACTTAAAACTTTTACGAATATGATGGTTACTTTTACTTTAGACACAAGTGCTTTATTGAACTGTTACTTGTTTATGTGTTTGCCTAAGTTACCCTATTTCCATGAAGTCCCCATTATCATAAACTTTTAATTTCCTAATGATAAGTGTAGAATACACATATCCATTTATACCTAAAATAACCCAATTAAACCCAAAACAGACCAAAAATGGCAAAAATATGCTTGTATTTGTGTTTTGTGTATGCAGGTATGGATAACTCAAAAATCGCAAGAGAACAATCAAAAACGGGCAAGCACGGACACGAGAATCAGAAGAGTATAAAAAGAAGCCAAAGATCCAAAGTCAAGCCTCAGTCAAATCCCAGTCAAACATTGGTCAATAAATGTCAACAAAACCCATTTTCCTCTTATTATAAAACACAAGGGCCAAAATTGCTAATTCCCAAACTGTTCTATAACTAGAAATAAGAGAGAACCAAAAGACAAGGACCATTTGTGTTACAAAGCCAAAGTTCAAACGAGTTTTACCCATTTCAGTTATAAAAGAGGCGGGTAAATCCCATTCACTGTTCATCGTCTTCCCCATTTCACCCTCCACTCAAAACAAAGGGGTTTTTAAAATTAGAGGGTACAAAGGACAATTCGGTTAACAAGGACTGACATGGCAGAGAATTACATCACCAAACCCTCCCATTGGCCAATCCCCATCAAAGAAAGCCACGTCAACAATGGTGAAAGCACAAATTAATGTGGGTTTTTGTACTAAAATACTCACAAAAGAAGCACAAACGTCACATCAATGGAATGACACGCTGGCAATCCTCAGGTGTCCACAAATCAATCCAACGGTCACAAATGAAGCTCAAATGATTGGAAAAATGATTGGCCAGGATTGAAAGATTGGAGAGCAGGGCTAGAGATCCTAGAAGCTTCTTTCAGCACCTATAAATAAGCCTCATTCTCACACACAAGGAGTGGTCTCTTTTTTTATCTAATTTTTAGTAATTTAGTCTAGCTTAAATTCGTGTTTTTATGTAATTTTCCTTTTTCAAGTAATGTAATCAGTTTCTTTAATTAATGAAATTCAGTTTTTAGTGTTTTAAATCTCATTTTCAAAGCTCTCATTTAAAGTTATAAGTTCTCTAATAAGCCAATTTGTCTCAATAAGCTCATATTAAGCTCTTTCAGTCTATAAGCTGAAATAGAGCTTATTAAAATCAGTATTAATCTTACTTAAACCTTAAATCAGTTTAATCTTTAATGGATCTATTTGGATATAAGCTTTTTGGAAGGGGATCTTAACTTGGAAGAGATCCCAAGGACTTATACTCTAGCTTATTCATAAGCTAGGGAGCTTGTAGCTGCCTTAATTGGTTCCTCTTGATTAGCTAGAGGAGTTTGTAAGTTTCTCTTTCATTTTCATTTAAATTCTAGTTTTAAATAATGAAAATATTGCTTGCTATGTTTAGATCTGCTTATTTGCTTATCCTCTTTGCTTATTAGTGTTTAAATATCTCTTCTAGTGCTTATTAGTTGTTTGTCCTAATCTGTTTTTGCTTATATAGTTATAGATCATTAGTTATTAATTTCTGTCATAAAAACTCATAAAATCCAAAAATATTAGTTTAATTAGTCAAGATCTTAGAATTTTACTTATTCAGTTGTTTAATCATGATTATTAAGTTTGTTTTAAGCTAGTTTTTATCTGGTATTTAGTTTTTGTTCATTAGATTTCTCTTAAAAAAAGCTTTTCTCAAATCTGTTATAATGATTAAGGGGTGTTTGGTTTAGTGCACTCTTGATTTACACTAGCAGTACTAACATAAGTTAGTACTGCTGAGCCTTTACACTACCAGTACTAACCATAAGTTAGTACTGTTAGCTTTAATTTCAGTAGGATTAAGTTTAGCTTTAGCTTATTAAGAATTTAGTTTTAGTTTTCATTATTTAGCTTATTTCATTGCTTATTTTCAAGAATCAAATTGCATCAGCAGTACTTTGACTTGAAAGTACTGCTAAATATTTACACTAGCAGTACTAACCTCATTAGTTACAGCTGTGTCTCAACTTAATTTAGATCAGTTTTTTATTTTAAAATTTAGCTTTAAAATTCAGTAGGATTTAAGTATTAATAAATTAGCCCCTTTTTTTTTTAACAACAGTTTTAAGTCTCAATTTGCAATTTCTAGCTTATTTACTTAGTTTAATTTAGCTGTCAAAAAGCAATAAAACCTGAAAATTCCAAAAACAGTAGGAACTTAAATAGATTCTAAAATTTGTTAAATTAGCTTATAAGTCTATATTTTATAGCTTATTTAGATGGATAATAAGTAGTTTGGTAAGTCCTTAAAGTTTTGAAGTCTAGTTTAGCTTATTAAGTTTTTTAGTCTATTTGGAATTTGAGTTACTTTGCTTATTTACTGAGTTTGCTTACTTCTTGATAAATTTCAGTAGCATAAGAGTATTTTAAGCTTTGATTTCGTTTGGCATTCCTGAGATTAAACACATCAGAAGCTCTTTAGACTTCCTTTCCCTTTTCATTTGATCTAGTTTGAGTTTTTTATAGTTATTTTTCTATAATCAAAGGTAAGCCTTCCTTTCCGAGGTCAGTTTAGAAATAAGCACTTTAAGAGCTTATATGGATTCAACCCTAAGTGTCTTTATTTAATTTTGTTCCCTCTACTTCCTTTACAACTTTGCTTCCTTCGAGCTTTTCAATTTTATGCTCTTATAAAATTTCGAATGCTTTATGGACTTTATTTATGGTCGGGGTAGAATTCACAGGGTAGAAAAGTGTACATTTCGATCTTAGTTATTTTTCAGTATAGTCCCTCTGTCATTTTGTTAGTTTCCCCTGAGTTTCTTAGATTTTTTTTTTGCACCATTAGTCCTTAAGTTTATTTTTTTTAACAGAGTTCATAATTTTAAATTAATAGTTAGAGGTTAAGTGTTAATTAGTTTTAATTAAATCTTAAAAAAGAGTAAAAATTCAGGATGGGCTTTATTGTTATAAAGTTTCTGCGATTTTGTCCTGTATTTAGTGAAATTTTAATTACAATTTTAGGGTTAAGTTTTAGTCCAATTTGCTTTATAATTGCTTTTCCATATTTGTTTAATTGTTCAATTTAATTTTATTTTTCAAATTAAATATCTTTGCTCCATTCAAATCAGGATCCGAACCTAAACGTGGTTTCAATTTCACTAGTCATTGGGGATAACGACCCGGGTGATCATACTTACCCGGTTTAATATACGTATTTTATATTATATTTTATATATTTTTGAGAGTGAATTTTATCAAGGGTAACTTGAAAGTTTTCCTTAATTACTCTTTTAAGATTTATATTTTTAAATAATGTTTACGTTGTTAAAACCACCTCATCAAGTTTTGGCGTCGTGCCTGAGGGGACTAGTTTTTTTACGATTCTTACGTTTTGTGTTTGTTGATTTGGTTTGAAGATCCTTTCGTCCTCGAAAGTTTCATTCTTGTTTTCTTAATAAAAAATAATAAAAAAAATTTATAAAATAAAAAAAAAGTAAAAAAATAATGTTCTTTTCTTTTTTAGTATAATAAAAGGATAAAAAAAAACAAAAAAAACAAAAACATAAAAAATTGTCCTTTAAAAAAAAAGAAATAAAATAAGACCAAGAGTTGGTAATCGAACACCAACATATAAAATCTTCCATTGAGAATATTATCATTTCAATTTCCGTGAACTTGTAATTGTTCCCAATACGAAATCAAATATTTAAACCTTGTCATTTGTGTCTCTACCAAGTTCGGCTCACCTTGAAAAGCAATTTCGAGAGCTAACCGTGAATAGTTGATTATATTGGTTTAATCTCTTTCGTGTAACCGTTAAAATTCATTTTTTGCCCAAAAATATATATATATATATAGATAGATATATATATATATATATATATATATATAGTGTAAAGTTTTGCTTTTTTAAATTTTATGTTTCTTTTTATGGCGCACAGCGTTCGCAAATCTCTCTCGTAGACGACGTCAACAATCCAAACTCTTCCGGTTGTTGAAAAATTTTGATTTAGAAGAACCCATTGTTGAACAAAACGTTGGTCCAATGGCCGACTATCGAACGATGGCCACATGTTAACAAGCAACCCAATCGAGTTATGAAGTATGCTATAGTTGTCCCAACCATCAATGCTAACGAAGTTCGAGCTTAACAACCTTATAATCAATCTTGGTGCAAAGCAATACAGTTTATAACGGGCAGAACAAGATCCCACACTCACCTGCGATTTTTTAACAAGTCACTTCAACTTTAGACATCCCGAAGTTCCGAACCCTTCGTAAAGCTTTTTTCTTTATTCCTTTTTCTCTAGAACGTGAACCCGAGATTGGTTAGACAATACCCTCCTAGATCAATATCTCACATGGGACGCACCTTGTTTCAAAGTTCATGAAACCAGTACATCCTTATCTCCCACCTTCAAAGACCTCGTACTATCGGAATGAGATCATTACTTTTTACCAAAAACCCAATGAAGCCTTTAATGAAGCATGGGAACGTTTTAAAGGACTCCTTCGTCAATGTCCTCTCACCAGGTATTCTCGGCAAACCTCCACCACTCGATACCTTTTAACAATTCTTTGACTCGAAACGATCAAGGATGATTAGATTTCTGCAGCAGGTGGAAATTTTCTTAGATAAGATGCCTCAGAAGGATTAGACATTATTGAAATGCAAGTCAAAAAGTTCGTTACTCCAGAATCGTGTTAATGATTCAAGAGTGAGTACGCGGAGGCCCTCTTTCTAATTCTTCACCAGGGGGGAGGGGGGGGGGGGGGGGGGGGGGGTGGGGTATAAGTCTTTTGATATGCAACAAATAGCCGCTTCTCTCGAGGATAAGATGACTATCAAGATGAACCAAATGTTGAATCAAATGAAAGCTTTAGTTGTTACTACTCCTGCACCCGTCAAAGCAGTTGAGGGAGTATGTGTCACTTGTGGATCAAATCACAATTTTACCCATTGTCCATTAACTCGAGGTGGAAACGATTTTTCCGTTTTTCATGACAATATCCAACAATTTCAACAAACCGCAGCCGTTGGTAATTTTCTCCAAAGAAATCAACCTTCCAATTTGGCAAGTCAAATGAAACCACCGGGTTTCAATCAACCGAATGTTCAAGGCAACCAAGGAAACCAAAACCGATACCAAGGAACCAATTCTAATTTCAACCAAAACCGTGGAGGAAACTTTAATCAAAACCGTCAAAATCAAGTTTATCAAGCTCCACCATATCAAACACCAACCAATCAAACACCAATCAATCAAGTTTTACCTTACCAACTCCCAAATAGTGTTTTGAAAACAGATTTTGAAAGCTACGTCAAAGCAAATGATGCAATATTAAAGAATGTGCAAAATCAAAATCAAGGTTTGCAAAATCAAATGGCAAATGTTACAAGTTTGTTAACAAGCCTTTGCACCAAATTTGATGATTTAGGCAATACCAACCAACCTTCAAGTTCAAGTTCTTTACCTAGCAATACCATTCCAAACCCAAGAAACGAAGCCAAGGCAATTACCACTCGTAGTGGCGCCTCATACGATGGACCTCCAATTCCACCGTCGGTGGTGGAAAAGGAAAGTGAGGTGACAAAGGATACGGAGCTACCGAGCACCGAAGACATCCAACCTCCTCCATTCGTCCAAGAACAACCCAAAGACAAAGAACCAATCGAAGAACCTTCTTTCGTTGCCAACAAAGCCAAACCTAATTTGCCCTACCCATCAAGACTCAACAGACAAAAGATTCATGAAAAGGATGATATCCTAGCTTCAAAGTTTATGGAAATTTTCTGTAATCTTCACTTTGAGCTAAGTTTCGCGGATGCTCTCATTCATATGCCAAAGTTTGCTCCGATGTTCAAAAAGATGCTTAATAACAAAGACAAGTTAATTGAATTAACCAAAACGCCGTTGAATGAAAATTGTAGTGCCGTTGTCCTAAAAAAGCTTCTAGAAAAGCTAGGTGACCCCGGTCGATTTCTCATTCCATGTGATTTTTCAGAGTTCGATAGTTACTTAGCCCTTGCCGATTTAGGTGCTAGTATCAATCTCATGCCTTTATCCATCTGGAAAAAGCTTCAACTCTCAGGCCTAACCGAAACAAAAATGGTTTTAGAATTAGCCGACCGTACAATTTCCAAACCAACCGGTGTAGCTGAAAATGTTTTTGTCAAAGTAGGGAAGTTTTACTTTCCCGCCGATTTCGTTGTTCTTGATTTTATAGCCGATCCTCGAGTACCGTTGATACTCGGGCGACCCTTTCTTAGGACGACTCATGCTTTAATCGATGTTTACGAGGGAGAGATTACTCTGAGGAATGATAATTAATCATTAACCCTTAAATGTGGTGATGCTCCTTCCATTTCATACAACAATCTCGAATCATTGAAGAAAGTTGATCTCATCGATGCTACTTGTGAAGAGTACTCACAAGAAGTACTTGGATTTTCCGATTCCGTTGCTTACAACAATCCTTCTCCATACTTCGATCCAATCGTTTCCTTTCATCCTTAAAAAAACTCTTACACATCCTTTTGATGAAGCAGATTTTCTACTCTTTGAGGAAGCCGATGCTTTTATAGCAATCGATGATGAACCATTTCAACCATTTTTTTTCAATGCTACATACTATGATCCCGAGGGTGACATTCTCATTCTCGAGGCACTCCTCAACAATGATCCATTACCTAACCCAAACCAAGGAGATTACTCACCCGGAATTCAAAAAGATCTCAAAGTTGTCGAACCAAAGAAATCTTCAGTCGAATATGCTACTTCTTATGAACCAAAAGATGAAATTCCCGAAGTCGAACTTAAAGAATTAAGCCTCCCAGCATCTCGAGTATTGCGTTTTTAGGAGAAAAACAAAAGCTCCCCAGTCATAATTTCTAAAGATTTGAGCCGAAGAAGAAAAACCTAACTCTTAAACGTCTAAAAAAACGAAAAACAAGCCATAAGCTTGAAACTATCTGAATCCGAGGCATAGATCCCAATTTTTTGCCTCACACAAAAATCCTTTTAGAAGATGATTACGAACCTTCAGTGCAACATCAAAGGAGGGTTAACCCTAAAATCCATGACGTCATCAAGAAAGAAGTAGAAAAACTTCTTGACGCGGGATTGATTTATCCGATATCGGATAGTCCATGGGTTAGTCTGGTCCATTGTGTTCCTAAAAAAGGAGGTATGACCGTTGTCACAAACGAAGAAAATGAGCTGGTACCACACGATTGGTCACGGGATGGAGAGTTTGCATCGACTATCGAAAGTTAAACGAAGCAACTTGTAAAGACCATTTTCCGTTACCATTCATGGACCAAATGTTAGAGCGTTTAGCTGGCAACGAGTTTTATTGTTTTTTAGATGGATTTTCAGGATATTTTCAAATTCCCATTGAACCTAAAGATCAAGAGAAAAACTAATTTTACGTGGCCCATACGGAACTTTCCGCGTACCGTCGTATCCATTCGGTTTGTGCAATCTCCCGAACTTTCAACGTTGTATGATGGCCATTTTTTCAGACATGATAGAGAAAACAATGGAGGTTTTTATGGACGATTTTTCAGTTTTTGGAGATTCTTTTTCCTCATGTCTTGCCAATTTAGATAAAATGCTAAAGGTCTGAAATCCCACATTAGCACAAAATTGGGAAAGAGCCATTTCAGGGTAAAGAAGGCATTGTTTTTAGGACATAAGCATCTCTAGAATAGAAATTGAAGTCGATAAGGCCAAAGTTTGATGTAATTTCTAAGCTTCCTCATCCAAAACGACCGCAAAGGACTTCGAAGTTTTTCTCGGGGGGGTTTTATGCTGGATTCTATCGAAGATTTATCAAAGACTTTCCAAAATCTCCGACCCATACTCCATCTTTTTAGAGAAAACACTCCCTTTCATTTTTTTTTGGAAGATTGCATTCTAGCCTTTCAAACATTTGAAAAAGAGTTGACCGAAGCTCCAATTCCATTGCTCCAAATTGGGACCAAACCTTTTGAAATCATGTGCGATGCAAGTGAATTATGCAATCGTGGCGTCCCTCGGACAAAGGATTAGAAGCTATTTCATCCGACCAATTCATTACGCTAACAAAGACCATGACAGAAGCAGAAATCAATTACACAACAACGGAAAAAGAATGCTTTCAGTTGTATATGCCTTTCGAGAAGTTTCGATATATCTTAACATGAACAAAGTGTTGTTTATACGACCACTCCCGCTTTGAAATATCTCTTCAACAACAAAAGACGCCAAAGCAAGATGTGCTTCGCTAGTCTTACTTCTTCAAGAATTTGATTTAAAGGTTATCGATACCAAGGGCTGAAAACTATGCAAGCCGAATCACCTCTCCAGTCTTGACAACCCTTACGAAAATGTTTTTTGACCTAAAAGAGATCTTCGAGACTTTTTCCTTTTAGAAACTTTAAGTGTGTTAACTTCCAAAACCAAGATGTACCCCCACCGTGGTTCGCCAGATTTTGCGTAACACCGAACGCGGGGAAATGTTCATTAAAAAGAATGTCCCTCAAGATAAAAACAAGTTTCTTTAAAGATGTAAAACATTATTTTTGGATGACCCTTTTCTTTTTCAAGACTGTGCGATCAAATAATCCCCAAGGTGTGTAGCTGGCAAAAGAAGCTCTCAAATTCTCGAGAGCTTGTCATAGTGACCCACCAGGGGACACTACGAGCCAACTTTACAGTCAAGAACAGGTTTTGAGATGCTGTATTTTATTGGCCTAAGCCATTTTATAAGGATGCCCTACGAATTTTGTCAAAACTTTGTGATAGCTTGTCAAAGAACAAGGCAAAATCTCCCTCAACTGTGATGAGATGGCCTCATCAACGTAATCCAAGTTTGTGAGATTTTCGATGTATGGGAATTGATTTTATGGGACCATTTTTCCGTCACTAGAGGGTAACAAATTTATTCTAGTAGCCGTCGACTATCCCCCCCTTTTCAATGGGTTGAAGCGAAAGCAGCTCCCCCACCAACGATGCTAGGGTAGTTTTGTTAAGGTTCCCTTGTTAAAATCCCTTTTCTCCCGATTCGGTGCTCCCAAGCAATCATTAAGCATCGTGGGACCCATCATTTTTTTGTAACGACAAATTGATAGAGTTTATGTCTAAATATGGCGTCACCCATCGTCTTTTCGACTGCCTTACCACCCTCAAACGAGTGGTTCCAAGTTGAAGTCACGAATCGAGGTCTCAAAAGAATTTTGGAGAGGACGGTCGGAGAAAACCGTGCCTCATGGTCCGACAAACTAGATGATGCATTATGGGCTTTTAGAACCGCTTACAAGACTCCTATTGGATGTACTCCGTACAAGCTAGTCTATGGAAAAGCGTTCCACTCTACCAGTTAGCTAGAACAACAAAGCATATTGGGCTCTTAAGCATGGCCAACTTCGATTTAAAAATGCGAGCGATCATACGAAAGCTTCAACTCAATGAACAAAGCGAGCTTCGTATCAAGCTTACGAGAATTCCGATAATCTATAAGGAGAAGGACAAAGAATCGACACGATTTCTAAGATAAAGAACCGACCTTCAATAATTGGTGATCAAAGTCCTTGTTCTTTTTCAACTCCGATTAAAGAATTTCCGATGCCGGAAAGCCAATCCCGATGGTCCGGACCTTTCCACAATCACCGAAGTTTACCTTATAGCACGGCCAAGCTGTCTCATACCGATGTCCTAATTTCAAAAGTCAACTGCCACCAGAGCTTAAGCACACTAATGGAGGGGAGTACAACCACCATATGTTTTTATCCCGGACCTCCAGACTTTCCCTAAGGACAACTAAATTCAGGGATCGAGTCGAGCTTGCGACTCGGTGACCAAAAACAAGCCGCTTCGTGGGAGTTCACCCCATGCTTATCCTTTCTATTTTCTTTCTATTTTCTATTATCTAATGTGTTGTGTTGAGAGAGGCTTGTTCTCTTTCCGATTTCTCGATGTTTGTTGCTTGTTTGTTGTGATTTTTGCAGGATTCTCCCAACAATTTCCTTGAAGCTTCTCGTGTCCGGTTGATTTGTCCCGTTCTACTCGAGCTTCTCATCCTTTGTGTAAAATTAGTTTGGGGAAATCCATATCCTTTCATCATTATCGATTAACGTCTATCTTTGTATACTTCATAAACGGCTTAGATTTACGTAGAGACCCGACTTTAAAACATTGAGGACAATGTTTCGTTTTAGTTTGGGGAAGGGAATCTATCGATTTGATGTTGCTTGCTTATTGTTTTGTTCTCACGTACCCGTTTTCCCACAAAAATACCAAAAATTTTAAATTTTTAGTCATACATATATAAAAATAATAAAAAAAGTGTTAAGACATGAATGTAGGTTTTCCGTTGGTAAGAATAAAAAGTAATTTTTGACCCGATCGTACGTGTAGAGTTCTAGCTTTCTCCCTTAACAATTAATGATGATAGTTTGTGCTAGTCTCATGTAGACTTTAAACATGCTAGACTTGAAATCATTAGTAAAAGAAAACTTGTGCTAATCTCAAGTAGATTTTAAATATGCCGAGTTGGATTTTATATAGGCTAAGTATTTGCAAATTTATTTTGTGAAGAATAAGAGATGATAGTGTTGTTTACGAATTAGGATGCTAAACAAAGTTTATTTGGAAAACTTCAAGGCTTATAAGAATAACTTGTGATTTTTCTTCCCAGGAGCTCTTAAAATGACTAATTATACGTGTTCTCTTTAATTTTTACAAATTAGAGTTTTACTCTTAAAAGTCTAATCAACATATTCAGAGAAAAAGCTTTATCGATGATGAGTTAAACATCATTTATAAATAAGAATTTTAGTTCGAATTTATACTTTGGTTTTCTAAATACGAAGTTTTTACTATTTAAAGTAAAAAAAAAATCTATAAAAATATAGTTGGTAAATAAAAAGGATGCAAGTTATAAATCCTTAAGTATTAATAATTAATATACAAACTCCATCGCAATAAAGTACATGGGCATTTGTCGGTTCGCTCCCGATGTGACATCGAAAGAAAGGGTGGAGGATGTATATTTAGGATTGGTATCATAATAAGTACGTGAGCTCTTGTCGGAGGCGTGGCCGATGTGTCGTTGAAAGAAAAGTGATACCAATTCCTAGCCTAATAATGTAAATAAAAATGATAATATTGCAAAGTTAGAAAATAAATAGTAAAAGTTTCATTTTCTAAAACCAAGGTATTCTTTTTGAGCTAAGGTTTGCAAAAGTCTTCAAAGCTTTTTCTTCAGAAAAGTGCATGCGTTTGTCGAGTTAGTATTCCTCCGGATGGGGTGTCAAAAGCCTTAGCACTTACCCGATGACGGTGGGATCGCTAGAGAAGAAAATCATTTATGGGACAAGTGAACCAACGATGTCTTTGCTAAAGAGGTTTTTGTTTGCTTTGAGATGTGATCTTGCTAAGTAAAGCTTGGTCGGATTTCATCTATCTAAATATGTGGATTTAATGGTTTAAATTAATTTGAACACACACACCTAAATATATGATTAGTCGGGAAAAGAATTCAACAAAGTTGTAATTAGAAGTAGTCTTAGCATCTTATTTTGTAAATAAGCAAGTGACTTATTTATAAGCTATAGCAATGGGAAAGTGAAAATCGGGGGATGATGAAGTTATCTTTTGGACACTTAATTGTGCTTTTTGTTCTATGATCCTAAAAGTTACCAATGAGAATGAAACGATACTTATGTCAACCAAAATAAATTATAGTTAGAAAGTTAGAATAACAAGAAAAATCAAAAAAAGAAGCAAAATCTTAGAAAAATGGAGAAGTCGGTGTTATATAAGAATTGTGATCTCTTATATCTACCAACAAAAATCTTTGCTACTTTTTTAAAGTTTAGTTTGGGAATTTTCGAGATATTGGATTAAAAGACATAGAATCTTGCGTGAGGACACGCAATCGTTTAGTTTGGGGAATTTTGATAAGTGTAAAATACACATATCCGTTTATACCTAAAAATAACCCAATTAAACCCAAAACAAACCAAAAATGGCAAAAATATGCTTGTATTTGTGTTTTGTGTGTGCAGGTACGGATAAGTCAAAAATCACAAGAATACAGTCAAAATCAAACAAACACGGACACGAGAAATCAGAAGAAGTACAAAGCCGGAAGCAAAGCCAGGAAAGGTCAAGCCTCAGTAAAATCCCATCACTATGTCAATGACAAGTCAACAAAGCCCAATTTCCGTTTGTTAACATCCACAAGGGCCAATCGTGCATTTTCCAAAAGTTTATTTATAGCTAGACAATGGGAAGAGAAGCACAAGGACCATTTGTTGAACAAAGCCAAAGTTTAAACGAGGTTTAACCCATTTCAGTTATAAAATAGTAAGTGCGGTAAATCCCATCACTGTTCATCGTCTCCCCCCTTTCACCCTCCACGTACAACCTAAAGGGGTTTTCAAAATTAGAGGGACAAAGGACAATTTAGGAGTCCAAGTACACATTGGCAAGTGAGAAATGTCAACTCCCCATCCTGATTGGTCCCAATCCCAAGAAAGAATAGCCACGTAGTAATGTGAAAGCCCAAATTTAAGTGGGTTTTTTTGGTGCTAAAAAAACCCTCAAAAAGAAGCACAAAACGTCTCTATACTATGCGTAAAGGAATGCCAGCCTGCAATCCGCAGGTGTCCACTATTTGATCTATACGGCCACAAATGATACTCAAATATTGAAGAAATGATTGGCCAGATTTGAAAGTTTTGGAGAGCAGGCCAAAGATCCTAGAAGCTTCTATTTCAGGCCTATATATAGGCTCATTCTCACACACAAGGGAGGTCTTTTTTTATCTAGTTTTTTGTTATTTAATTTATCCTAGCATTAATTCGTGTTTACTAAATGTAATTTTTCCTTTTTTTCAAGTAATGTAATCAGCTTCTTTAATTAATGAAATTCAGTCTACTAATTGTTTTAAATCTCATCTTTTAGCTCTCATTTAAAGTCATAAACTCCTTAATAAGCCAAATTGCTCAATAAGCTAAATAAGGTTCAATTCAGCTCTTTCAGTCTATAAGCTGAAATAGAGCTGTTTGAATTCAGAATTAATCTTACTTAAACCTTAAATCAGTCTAATCTTACATGGATCTTATTGTATTTGAGCTTTTGGAAGGGGATCTTAACTTGGAAGAGATCCCAAGGACTTATACCTTAGCTTATTAATAAGCTAAGGAGCTTGTAGCTGCCTTAATTGGTTCCTTTTGTTCAGCTAAAGGATCAAGTAAGTTTCTCTTTTTACTCTTCTCCAATTTCAGTTTAAGTTGCTTAGTTTTAGTTTATATGCTTAATATTGCTTATTTGCTTATCTTTTGCTTAATTAGTGTTTTAACATATCTCTTTTAGTGCTTATTAAGTTGTATTGACCTAATCTGTTTTTGCTTATATATAGTTATAGCTCATTAGTTTATTAATTTCTGTCATAAATACCTTCATAAAATCCAAAAATATTAGTTAATTATTTAAGATCGTATAATTTTGCTGATTTCAGTTGGTTTAAAAATCATGATTGTTAAGTTTGTTTTAAGCTAGTTTTTATCTGGTATTTAGTTTTTGTTTATTAGATTTCTCTAAAAAAGCTTTTCTCAAATCTGTTATAATGATTAAGTAGTGTTTGGTTTAGTGCAATCTCAAAATTGCACTAGCAGTACTAACCTCAGTTAGTACTGCTGAGCCTTTACACTACCAGTACTAACCATAACGTTAGAGTATGTTAGCTTTAATTTCAGCTAGATTATGTTTAGCTTTACTTATTAAGAATTAGTTTTATTTTTTTCATTATTTTAGCATATTTTCATTGCTTATTTTCAAGAATCAAATTGCATCAGCAGTACTTTCACTTGAAAGTACTGCTGAATATTTACACTAGCAGTACTAACCTCAGTTAGTACTGCTGTGTTCTCAACTTAATTTAGATCAGTTATTTTAAGATTTAGCTTATAAAATTCAGTAGGATTTAAGTTTTAATATAGCTTAATACAGTTTAAGTCTTAATTTGCAATTTCTAGCTTATTTACTTAGTTTAATTTAGCTGTCAAAAAGCAATAAAACCTAAAAATTCCAAAAACAGTAGGAACTTAAATAGATTCTAAAATTTGTTAAATTAGCTTATAAGTCTAGATTTTATAGCTTATTTAGATGGATAATAAGTAGTTTGGTAAGTCCTTAAAGTTTTAAAGTCTAGTTTAGCTTATTAAGTTTTTTAGTCTATTTGGAATTTGAGTTACTTTGCTTATTTCCTGAGTTTGCTTACTTCTTGATAAATTTCAGTAGCATAAGAGTAGTTTAAACTTTGATTCTTTCCTTGCCATTCTTAGATTGAAGCCATCATAAGCTCTTAGGACTTCTGTCCTTTTTTCCATTTTGACCTAATTTTTTTGAGTTTTTTATAGCTTATTTTCTAAAATCAAAGGTTAAGCCTTCCTTTCTGAGGTCAGATTAGAAATAAGCTCTTTAAGACTTATTAGTGGATTTCAGCCCTAAGTGTCTTTATTAATTTTGTTTCCCTCTTGCTGTCCTTTAACCAACTTTGCTTCTTCGAGCTTTTCAATTTTAAGCTCTTTAAAATTGCGAATGCGTTGTGGACTTTATTTAGGCGGGTAGATTCCCAGGGTAAAAGGTAACGTTTTCGATCTTAGTTGTTTTTTCAGTAGTCCCCTCGGTCAGTTTGGTTAGTTGTCCCCGTTAGTTTCTTAGTATTTTTGCACAATTAGTCCCAGTTAGTTTTTAACTAGTCATTAAGTTGTAATTAATAGTTTAAGGGTTAAGTTTTTTTAATTAGTTTTTAATTAAACTCTTATAAAAAGATAAAAATTAGGGCTTTTTATTTTTAATAAATTTCTTTCTGCATTTTTCTTTATTTTAGTGAAAATTTAAATTACATTTTTAGGGTAAGTTTATCCAATTTGCTTTATAATTGCTATTTTTCCAATATGTTGTTTTAAATTGTTTCAATTTAATTGTATTTTTCAAATTAAATATCTTGCTCCATTCAATCCAGAGATCCCCAACCTAAACGTGGTTCCAATTTCATTCACATAGTCATTGGGGATAACGACCTGGGTGCTCAAACTTACCCGGTTTAATTTACGTGTTTTTTTTTATTTTTATATTGATAGTTTATATATTTGTTGAGAGTGAATTTTATCAAAGGGTAACTTGGTAATTTTCTTCTAATGAATCTTTTAAATATTATATTTTAAATATCTTTTACGTGTGTTTAAAACAACCAACCACATCAGTTTTTGGCGTCGTTGCCGGTGACTAGTGTTAGATTCTTACGTTTTGAGTTTGTTGATTGGTTTGAGAGATTCCTTGTCGTCCTCAAAGTTTCATCATTGTTTAAAAAAAAAAAGTAGTAAAAAAAATTTATAAAATATAAAAAGTAAAAAAATATTTTTCCCTGCCTTTTTTTTTTTTTTTTCGTTATTTTTTTTTTTTCGTTTTTTCGCAATTTGTTTTTTTTTTTTTTTTTTTCTCGGTTTTGGTTCCCAATTTCTTTTTTTTTTTATTTTCTTTTTAGTTTTTTTTCTTTTTTTTTTCGAACCCTTTTTTTTTTCCTACTTCTTTTCTTTTTATTTTTTTCATGTTTTTTTTTGTTTAGTTTTTTATTTTTTTCCTTTTTTTTTTCGCTTCTTTTTAGTATAAGTAAAAGATAAAAAAAATATAGAAAAATCAAAAACATAAAAAATTGTCCTTTAAAAAAGAAAATAAAATAAACAAAGTTGGTAATCGAACACCAACATATAATATCTTCCATTGAGATATTATCATTTCAATTTCCGGTGAACTTGTAATTGTTCCCAATTCGTAATCAAAGATTTAACACTTGCCATTTGTGTCTCTACCAAGTACGGCTCACCTTGAAAAGCAATTTTCGAGAGCTACCGTGAAGTAGTTGATTATTTGGTTTAAGTCTCTTTCGTGTAACCGTTAAAATTCATTGCTAATATATATATATATATATATATATATATATATATATATATATATATATATATATATATATTGCAATGAATTTTAACGGTTACACGAAAGAGACTTAAACCAAATAATCAACTACTTCACGGTAGCTCTCGAAAATTGCTTTTCAAGGTGAGCCGTACTTGGTAGAGACACAAATGGCAAGTGTTAAATCTTTGATTACGAATTGGGAACAATTACAAGTTCACCGGAAATTGAAATGATAATATCTCAATGGAAGATATTATATGTTGGTGTTCGATTACCAACTTTGTTTATTTTATTTCTTTTTTTTTAAAGGACAATTTTTTATGTTTTTGATTTTTTATGTTTTTTTTTATCTTTTACTTATACTAAAAAGAAAAGGAAAATATTTTTTACTTTTTATATTTTATAATTTTTTTTACTTTTTTTTTTAAAACAATGATGAAACTTTCGAGGACGAAAGGATCTTCAAACCAAATCAACAAACACAAAACGTAAGAATCGTAAACACTAGTCCCCGGCAACGGCGCCAAAAACTTGATGTGGTGTTTTAACACACGTAAAATATATTTAAAATATAATATCTTAAAAGAGTAATTAAGAAAATTACCAAGTTACCCTTGATAAAATTCACTCTCAAAAATATATAAAATATAATATAAAATACGTATATTAAACCGGGTAAGTATGATCACCCAGGTCGTTATCCCCAATGACTAGTGAAATTGAAACCACGTTTAGGTTCGGATCCTGATTTGAATGGAGCAAAGATATTTAATTTGAAAAATAAAATTAAATTGAACAATTAAACAAATATGGAAAAGCAATTATAAAGCAAATTGGACTAAAACTTAACCCTAAAATTGTAAATTAAAATTTCACTAAATAAAGAAAAATCGCAGAAATTTATTAAAAATAAAAGCCCTAATTTTTATCTTTTTATAAGAGTTTAATTAAACTAATTAAAACTTAACCCTAACTATTAATTAAAACTTAATGAACTAGTTAAAAACTAACTTAAGGACTAATTGTGCAAAAAAACTAAGAAACTAACGGGGAAACTAACAAACTGACAGAGGGACTAACTGAAAAACAACTAAGATCGAAAAGTTACACTTTCTACCCTGAGAATCTACCCCGACCACAAATAAAGTCCAACAAGCATTCGAAATTTTAAAGAGCTTAAAATGAAAAGCTCGAAGAAGCAAAGTTGTAAAGGAAGCTAGAGGGAACAAAATTAATAAAGACACTTAGGGTTGAAATCCACTAATAAGCTCTTAAAGAGCTTATTTCTAAACTGACCTCAGAAAGGAAGGCTTAACCTTTGATTTTAGAAAATAAGCTATAAAAAACTCAAAACTAGATCAAAATGAAAAAGGAAAGAAGTCCTAAAGAGCTTATGATGTGCTTAATCTAAGAATGCAAAGAAATCAAAGCTTAAACTACTCTTATGCTACTGAAATTTATCAAGAAGTAAGCAAACTCAGGAAATAAGCAAAGTAACTCAAATTCCAAATAGACTAAAAAACTTAATAAGCTAAACTAGACTTTAAAACTTTAAGGACTTACCAAACTACTTATTATCCATCTAAATAAGCTATAAAATCTAGACTTATAAGCTAATTTAACAAATTTTAGAATCTATTTAAGTTCCTACTGTTTTTGGAATTTTCAGGTTTTATTGCTTTTTGACAGCTAAATTAAACTAAGTAAATAAGCTAGAAATTGCAAATTAAGACTTAAACTGTATTAAGCTATATTAAAACTTAAATCCTACTGAATTTTTATAAGTCAAAATCTAAAATAACTGAAGCTTAAATTAAGTTGAGAACACAGCAGTACTAACTGAGGTTAGTACTGCTAGTGTAAATATTCATCAGTACTTTCAAGTCAAAGTACTGCTGATGCAATTTGATTCTTGAAAACAAAATAAGCAATGAAATAAGCTAAATAATGAAAACTAAAAACTAAAATTCCTTAATAAGACTAAAAGAAAAAGGAAAAAGGAAAAAGAAGCCAGAAAAAAGAAAAAAAAAAGAAAAGGGAAGGAAAAAGAAAAAAAAAAAGAGATAAAAAAAGAAAGAAAAAAAAAAAAAGCAAAAGAAAAAAAAAGCTAAACTTAATCTGGTGCTGAAAATTAAAGCTAACAGTACTAACTTATGGTTAGTACTGGTAGTGTAAAGGCTCAGCAGTACTAACTGAGGTTAGTACTGCTAGTGCAATTTTGAGATTGCACTAAACCAAACACTACTTAATCATTATAACAGATTTGAGAAAAGCTTTTTTAGAGAAATCTAATAAACAAAAACTAAATACCAGATAAAAACTAGCTTAAAACAAACTTAACAATCATGATTAAACAACTGAAATAGCAAAATTCTAAGATCTTAACTAATTAAACTAATATTTTTGGATTTTATGAGTTTTTATGACAGAAATTAATAACTAATGATCTATAACTATATAAGCAAAAACAGATTAGGACAAACAACTAATAAGCACTAGAAGAGATATTTAAACACTAATAAGCAAAGAGAATAAGCAAATAAGCAATATTAAGCATATAAACTAAAACTAAGCAACTTAAACTGAAATTGGAGAAGAGTAAAAAGAGAAACTTACTTGATCCTTTAGCTGAACAAAAGGAACCAATTAAGGCAGCTACAAGCTCCTTAGCTTATTAATAAGCTAAGGTATAAGTCCTTGGGATCTCTTCCAAGTTAAGATCCCCTTCCAAAAGCTCAAATACAATAAGATCCATGTAAGATTAGACTGATTTAAGGTTTAAGTAAGATTAATTCTGAATTCAAACAGCTCTATTTCAGCTTATAGACTGAAAGAGCTTAATATGAACTTATTAGCTTATTGAGACAATTTGGCTTATTAAGAGCTTATGACTTTAAATGAGAGCTAAAAAGATGAGATTTAAAACATTAAAGACTGAATTTCATTAATTAAAGAAGCTGATTACATTACTTGAAAAAGGAAAATTACATTTAAGTAAAACACGAATTTAAGCTACACTAAAAATTTCTAAAAACTCGATAAAAAGAAAAGACGACCCCTTGTGTGTGAGAATGAGGCCTATTTATAGGCCTGAAAGAAGCTTCTAGGATCTCTAGCCCTGCTCTCCAAACTTTCAATCCTGGCCAATCATTTCTTCAATCATTTGAGCTTCATTTGTGGCCGTTTGATCAAATAGTGGACACCTGAGGATTGCCAGGCTGGCATTCTTTGATGTGACGTTTGTGCTTCTTTTATGAGGGTTTTAGCACAAAAACCCACTTAAATTTGTGCTTTCACCATTACTACGTGGCATTCTTTCTTGGGATTGGACCAATCAGAGATGGGGAGTGACATTTCTCACTGCCAATGTGTACTTGGACACCTAAATTGTCCTTTGTACCCTCTAATTTTGAAAACCCCTTTGTTGTAAGTGGAGGGTGAAATGGGGAAGACGATGAACAGTGAATGGGATTTACCCGCCTATTTTATAACTGAAATGGGTAAAACTCGTTTAAACTTTGGCTTTGTACACAAATGGTCCTTGTGCTTCTCTTCCCATTTTCTAGCTATAAATAACTTTTGGAAAATGCAAGATTGGCCCTTGTGGATGTTACAAAAGGAAATTGGGCTTTGTTGACTTTTATTGACCATAGATTGACTGGATTTGACTGAGGCTTGACTTTCCTGGCTTTGCTTCCGGCTTTTGTACTCTTCTGATTCTCGTGTCCGTGTTTGTTTGATTTTGACTGTATTCTTGTGATTTTTGACTTATCCGTACCTGCACACACAAAACACAAATACAAGCATATTTTTGCCATTTTTGGTTTATTTTGGGTTTAATTAGGTTATTTTAGGTATAAATGGATATGTGTATTCTACACTTATCAAAATTCCCCAAACTAAACGATTGTGTGTCCTCACGCAATATCATATGCCTTATAACCAAATATCTCGAAAATTCCCCAAACTAAACCTTTAAAAAGTAGCAAAGATTTTTGTTGAGAGATATAAGAGATCACAAGTTATAAAACACCCGACTTCCCATTTTCTAAGATTTTTCTCTTTTTATGATTTTTCTTGATATTTAACTTCCTAACTATAATTTATTTTGTGTTGACATAATGTATCGTTTTCATTACCTCATTGGTAACTTTTAGGATCATAGAACAAAAAGCACAATTAAGTGTCCAAAAGATAACTTCATCATCCCCGATTTTTCACTTTTCCCATGCTAAGCTTAAAAATAAGATCACTGCTTATTTACGAACTAAGATGCTAAGACTACTTATAATTACAACTTGTGAATTCTTCTTCCCGACATAAATCATATATTTAGGTGTGTGTGTTCAAATTAATTTAAACCATTAAATCCACATATTTAGATAGATGAAATCCGACCAAGCTTTACTTAGCAAGATCACATCTCAAAGCAAACAAAAACCTCTTTAGCAAAGACATCGTTGGTTCACTTGTCCCATAAATGATTTTCTTCTCTAGCGATCCCACCGTCATCGGGTAAGTGCTAAGGCTTTTGACACCCCATCCGGAGAATACTAATCGAAACGCATGAACTTCTGAAGAAAAAGCTTTGAAGACTTTTGCAAACCTTAGCTCAAAAAGAATACCTTGGTTTTAGAAAATGAAACTTTTACTATTTATTTTCTAACTTTGCAATATTATCATTTTTATTTACATTATTAGGCTAGGAATTGGTATCACTTTTCTTTCAACGACACATCGGCCACGCCTCCGACAAGAGCTCGCGTACTTATTATGATACCAATCCTAAATATACATCCTCCACCCTTTCTTTCGATGTCACATCGGGAGCGAACCGACAAATGCCCATGTACTTTATTGCGATGGAGTTTGTATATTAATTATTAATACTTAAGGATTTATAACTTGCATCCTTTTTATTTACCAACTATATTTTTATAGATTTTTTTTTTACTTTAAATAGTAAAAACTTCGTATTTAGAAAACCAAAGTATAAAATTCAACTAAAATCTTTATTATACAAATGTGTTTAACTCATCAATCGATAAAGCTTTTTCTCTGAATATGTTGATTAGACTTTTAAGAGTAAAACTCTAATTTGTAAAAATTAAAGAGAACACGTATAATTAGTCATTTTAAGAGCTCCTAGAAGAAAAATCGACAAGTTTATTCTTAGCAGCCTGGAAGTTTTCCAAATAACTTTGTTAGCATCCCTCTTTCGTAAACAACACTAGCATTCTTATTCTCCACAAAATAAATTGCAAATACTTAGCCTATATAAAATCCAACTCGCATATTTAAAATCTACTTGAGGAGTAACAGCACAAGTTTTGCTTTTACTAAGATTTCATGTCTAGCATTTTAAAGTCTACTGAACTACACAAACTATCATCATTAATTGTTAAGGGAGAAAGCTAGAACTCTACACGTACGATCGGGTCAAAAATTACTTTTTATTCTTACCAACGGAAAACCTACATTCATGTCTTAACACTTTTTTTTTTTATATATGTATGACTAAAAATTTAAAATTTTTGGTATTTTTGTGGGAAAACGGGTACGTGAGAACAAAACAATAAGCAAGCAACATCAAATCGATAGATTCCCTTCCCCAAACTAAAACAAAACATTGTCCTCAATGTTTAAAGTCGGGTCTCTACGTAAATCTAAGCCGTTTATGAAGTATGCAAAGATAGACGTTAATCGATAATGATGAAAGGATATGGATTTCCCCAAACTAATTTTACACAAAGGATGAGAAGCTCGAGTAGAACGGGACAAATCAACCGGACACGAGAAGCTTCAAGGAAATTGTTGGGAGAATCCTGCAAAAATCACAACAAACAAGCAACAAACATCGAGAAATCGGAAAGAGAACAAACCTCTCTCAACACAACACATTTGATAATAGAAAATAGAAAGAAAATAGAAAGGATAAGCATGGGGTGAACTCCCACGAAGCGGCTTGTTTTTGGTCACCGAGTCGCAAGCTCGACTCGATCCCTGAATTTAGTTGTCCTTAGGGAAAGTCTGGAGGTCCGGGATAACCAATGGTGGTGTATCCCCTCCATAGTAGTGCTTAAGACGGTGGCAGTTGACTTTGAAATTAGAACCATCGGTATGAGACAACTTGGCAGTGCCATAAGGATAAACTTCGGTGATTGTGAAAGGTCCGGACCATCGGGACTTGAGCTTTCCGGAGAAAATCTTTAATCTCGGAGTGAAAAGAAAAAAAAAAAAAAACAGAGACTTGATCACCAATATTGAAGATTCGGTTCTTTATCTTAGAATCGTGTAGCTTCTTTGTCTTCTCCTTATAGATTAACGAATTCTCGTAAGCTTGATCACGAAGCTCGCTTAGTTCATTGAGTTGAAGCTTTCGATGATCGCTCGCATTCTTTAAATCGAAGTTGGCATGCTTAAGAGCCCAATATGCTTTGTGTTCTAGCTCAACTGGTAAGTGACACGCTTTTCCATAGACTAGCTTGTACGGAGTACATCCAATAGGAGTCTTGTAAGCGGTTCGAAAAGCCCATAATGCATCATCTAGTTTGTCGGACCATGAGGTACGGTTTTCTCCGACCGTCCTCTCCAAAATTCTTTTGAGACCTCGATTCGTGACTTCAACTTGACCACTCGTTTGAGGGTGGTAAGGAGTCGAAAGACGATGGGTGACACCATATTTAGACATAACTCTATCAAATTTGTCGTTACAAAAATGGGTCCCACGATCGCTTATGATTGCTCTCGGAGCACCGAATCGGGAGAAAAGGGATTTTAAGAACTTAACAACTACCCTAGCATCGTTGGTGGGGAGCGCTTTCGCTTCAACCCACTTGGAAAGATAGTCGACGGCTACTAGAATATATTTGTTACCCCTAGATGACGGAAAAGGTCCCATAAAATCAATTCCCCATAAATCGAAAATCTCACAAACTTGGATTACGTTTTGAGGCATCTCATCACGTTGAGAGATTTTGCCTTGTCTTTGACAAGCATCACAAGTTTTGACAAATTCGTAGGCATCCTTATAAATGGTAGGCCAATAAAAACCGGCATCAAAAACCTTCTTGACTGTAAAGTTGGCTCCGTAGTGTCCCCCGGTGGGTCCACTATGACAAGCTTCGAGAATTTCGAGAGCTTCTTTGCCATCTACACACCTTCGGATTATTTGATCCGCACAAGTCTTGAAAAGAAAAGGGTCATCCCAAAAATAATGTTTTACATCTTTAAAGAACTTGTTTTTCTCTTGAGTCGACATTCCCTTTTTAATGAATTTCCCCGCGTGGTAGTTAGCAAAATCGGCGAACCACGGGGTACTTTGGTCTTTGGAAGTTAACACACTTAAAGTTTCTAAAGGAAAAGTCTCGGAAATCTCTTTTGGGTCAAAAACATTTTCGTAAGGGTTTTCAAGACGAGAGAGGTGATCGGCTGCATAGTTTTCAGCTCCCTTGGTATCGATAACCTTAAAATCAAATTCTTGAAGAAGTAAGACCTAGCGAAGCAATCTTGCTTTGGCGTCTTTTTTGTTGAAGAGATATTTCAAAGCGGAGTGGTCCGTATAAACAACACTCTTGTTCATGATAAGATATGATCGAAACTTCTCGAAAGCATATACAACTGCAAGCATTTCTTTTTCCGTTGTTGTGTAATTTGTTTCTGCTTCTGTCATGGTCTTGCTAGCGTAATGAATTGGTCGGAAATGCTTCTCAATCCTTTGTCCTAGGACCGCACCGATTGCATAATCACTTGCATCGCACATGATTTCAAAAGGTTGGTCCCAATTTGGAGCAATGAGAATTGGAGCTTCGGTCAACTTCTTTTTCAATGTTTGAAAGGCTAGAATGCAATCTTCCGAAAAAATGAAGGGAGTGTTTTTCTCTAAAAGATGGGTCATGGGTCGAGAGATTTTGGAAAAGTCTTTGATAAATCTTCGATAGAATCCAGCATGCCCGAGAAAACTTCGAATTCCTTTGACGGTCGTTGGATGAGGAAGCTTAGAAATTACATCAACTTTGGCCTTATCGACTTCAATTCCTTTTCTAGAGATCTTATGTCCTAAAACAATGCCTTCTTTAACCATGAAATGGCTCTTTTCCCAATTTAGTGCTAATTTGGTATCTTCACACCTTTTAAGCATTTTATCTAAATTGGCAAGACATGAGGAAAAAGAATCTCCAAAAACTGAAAAATCATCCATAAAAACCTCCATTGTTTTCTCTATCATGTCGTGAAAAATGGCCATCATACAACGTTGGAAAGTTCCGGGAGCATTGCACAAACCGAATGGCATACGACGGTACGCGAAAGTTCCGTATGGGCACGTAAAAGTAGTTTTCTCTTGATCTTTAGGATCAATAGGAATTTGAAAATATCCTGAAAATCCATCTAAAAAACAATAAAACTCGTTGCCAGCTAAACGCTCTAACATTTGGTCCATGAATGGTAACGGAAAATGGTCTTTACAAGTTGCTTCGTTTAACTTTCGATAGTCGATGCAAACTCTCCATCCCGTGACCAATCTTGTAGGTACCAGCTCATTTTCTTCGTTTGTGACAACGGTCATACCTCCTTTTTTAGGAACACAATGGACCGGACTAACCCATGGACTATCCGATATCGGATAAATCAATCTCGCGTCAAGAAGTTTTTCTACTTCTTTCTTGATGACGTCGTGGATTTTAGGGTTAACCCTCCTTTGATGTTGCACTGAAGGTTCGTAATCATCTTCTAAAAGGATTTTGTGAGAGCAAAATTCGGGATCTATGCCTCGGATATCAGAAAGTTTCCAAGCAATTGCTTGTTTTCGATTTTTTAGAACGTTAATGAGTTAGGTCTTTTCTTCTTGGCTCAAATCTTTTGAAATTATGACTGGGAGCTTGTTGTTTTTCTCTAAAAACGCATACTCGAGATGCGGAGGTAATTCTTTAAGTTTGACTTCGGGAATTTCATCTTTTGGTTCATAAGAAGTAGCATATTCGACTGAAGATTTCTTTGGTTCGACAACTTTGAGATCATTTTGAATTCCGGGTGAGTAATCTCCTTGGTTTGGGTTAGGTAATGGATCATTGTTGAGGAGTGCCTCGAGAATGAGAATGTCACCCTCGGGATCGTAGTATGTAGCATTGAAAACTGGTGAAACTGGTTCATCATCGATTGCTATAAAAGCATCGGCTTCTTCAAAGAGTAGAAAATCGCTTTCATCAAAAGGAGTAAGCGTTGGAGATGAAATAGAAACGATTGGATCGAAGTATGGAGAAGGATTGTTGTAAGCAACGGAATCGGAAAATCCAAGTACTTCTTGTGAGTACTCTTCAACAAGTACACGATAGAGATCAACTTTCTTCAATATTCAATTGTTGTATGAAATGGAAAGGAGCATCACCACATTAAGGGTTAATGATTAATTATCATTGCCGCAGAGTACTCTCTCCTCGTAAACATCGATTAAAGCATGGAGTCGTCCAAAAAAGAAAGGGTCGCCCGAGTATCAGACGGTACTCGAGGATCGGCACAATAATGAATATAAAATCAAGAACAACGAAATCGCGGGAAGTAAACTTCCCTACTTTTGACAAAACATTTTCAGCTACACGGTTGGGTTGGAAATTTGTACGGTCCGCTAATTCTAAAACCATTTTTGATTCGGTAGGCCTGAGAGTGAAGCTTTTTCCAGATGGCAAAGGCAAGAGATTTGATTCTAGCACCTAAATCGGCAAGGGCTAAGTAACTATCGAACTCTGAAAAATCACATGGAATGAGAAATCGACCGGGGTCACCTAGCTTTTCTAGAAGCTTTTTTAGGACAACCGCACTACAATTTTCATTCAATGGCGTTTTGGTCAATTCAATTAACTTGTCTTTGTTATTAAACATCTTTTTGAACATCCATCCGCGAAACTTAGCTCAAAGTGAAGATTACGGAAAATTTCCATAAACTTTGAAGCTAGGATATCATCCTTTTCACGAATTTTTTCTTTTGCAAGTCTTGAAGGGTAAGGCAAATTAGGTTTGGCTTTGTTAGCAACGAAAGAAGGCTCTTCGATTGGTTCTTTGTCTTTGGTTTGTTCTTGGACGAATGGAGGAGGTTGGATGTCTTCGGTGCTCGGTAGCTCCGTATCCTTTGTCACCTCACTTTCCTTTTCCACCACCGGCGGTGGAATCGGAGGTCCATCGTATGAAACACCACTACGAGTTGTAATTGCCTTGGCTTCATTCCTTGGGTTTGGAATGGTATTGCTTGGTAAAGAACTTGAACTTGAAGGTTGGTTGGTGTGATAGCTTTGCATGAAACTGAGCATCATTTTCTGAAAATCATCTTGCTTCTTTTGAGAATCATTGTAAACTCTTTGAAAATCATTTTGGTTTCTTTGAAAATTATCCAACTTCATTTGTAAGTTATTCATGTTCGCATCATTAGCTTTAGCATAACTTTCAAAATCCGTTTTAGACACACCTTGAATTTGTGAAACGGGAGGTAAAGCTTGATTAACCAAAGGTTGATTTGTTGGTGGTTGGTATGGTGGGGCTTGATAAACTTGATTTTGGTTGTTTGGACGGTTTTGGTTAAAATTTCCTCCACGGTTTTGATTTGAATTGAAATTGTTTCCTTGATATCGGTTTTGGTTGTTTTGGACATTTGGTTGATTGAAACCCGGTGGTTTCATTTGACTTGCCAAATTGGAAGGTTGGTTTCTTTGGAGAAAATTACCAACGGCTGCGGTTTGTTGAAATTGTTGGATGTTGTCATGAAAAACGGGAAAATCGTTTCCACCTCGAGTTAACGGACAATGGTTAAAATTGTGATTCGATCCACATGTAACACATACTTCCTCAACCGCTTTGACGGGTGCGGGAGTAGTAACAACTAAAGCTTTCATTTCATTCATCATTTGTTTCATCTTAATAGTCATCTTATCCTCAAGAGAAGCGGCTATTTGTTGCATATCGAAAGAATTATTAGAAGGTGAAGAAGTAGAAAGAGGAGCATCCGTACTCACTCTTGAATCACTAGCACGACTTCTTGAGTAACGAACTTTTGACTTGCTTTCAATAATCGCTAATCCTTCTTGAGGCATTTTGTCTAAGAAATTGCCACCCGCGGCGGAATCTAAGGCATCTTGATCGTTGGAATTCAAAGAATTGTAAAAAGTATCGAGTTGGTGTAGTTCCGAGAAGCCATGGTGAGGACATTGACGAAGGAGTCCTTTAAAACGTTCCCATGCTTCATTGAAGGTTTCGTTGGGTTCTTGGAAAAATTGGTGATTTTGTTTCGGAGGTAAGTTGTTTTCGAAGGTGGGAAGAATTGGTTTTATGATTTTGAAACAAGGTCCGTCCCATAGTGAGATTGATCGTAGAGTTTCCTTGTCTAACCAATCTCGTGCTACACCGTCTAGAGACAAAAGGAAAAGAAAAAGCTTTATCGAAGTGTTCGAACTTCGGATGTCTAAACTTGAAGTGACTTGTTGAAAAAATCGAAGGTGATTGTGAGGGTCAAAAGAGGTCCTGAGTTTACATGGGAACGCGAGGACCAAATGCAGAAAAAGTATCCTCATCTCTTCACTAACCCCGCATCTACGTCAAATGCTACGACTTAAGCTTTAAGAACAAAGCTCTTTTAACGGGGGAAGGATGTGACACCCCGTAAATTTCTATGTCATCATCTTTGACTTTTTCGTATGTCAGTTTGACTTTATTTAATTACTTGATGAATTGACCGTTAACCGAGAAGTTTTCCCGCATGTATTTGAAAACCGCCCTTTGGGCGCGTTTCAACTTGTTGCTTAGCATAGACTTGAGTAGTCAGTCGCGTTTCTATTTTTTGTGAGCACGTTTGAAATAATTTAAATTTTGTTATTAAAAAGGTTTCCGTTTTTGTTTTGCGGGAATCAATCATTTTGTCTAACTTTTGTGTGCAAGCATTAGAATTAAATAGAATCCTTCCACTATGTCAAACATTCAACATTTTCCCCCTCCTCTTATCCTTGTACTCGTCCACCCCTACCCCAACAATACCCCCAAACTTTTAGCTAACTTGTCCCTAAATGGTACACAACATATTTTATTACCTGAGATCCCAAATTTTATGTGTATATAAGGATGTCTAGGTTTATTGTTTTCATTCACTCTCAAAAATATTCATCTCTCTAGAAAACACACACTAGAAAAGTTCTCTCCTTCCTTTTTCTCTCTTGTGTGCCGCGGCCAAAAACAAACACCCATAAGGTTTTGTTGTCTTCCATTTTCTTAAATACTGGTGTATAAGTTTTATATACCCAAAATATATATAAAATATAATACTTTAAAAGAGCAATTAAGAAAATTCCCTAAGGAAAATTCACTCTTAAAAATATATATAGTATAGTATATAATACGTATATTACCGGATAAGTATGATCACCCGGGTCGTTTCCCCAACGACTAGTGAAATTGAAACCTTGTTTACGCTTGGATTATGATTTGAATAAGCGAATGGATGATTTGATAATCTAAAGCAACAATTAAAATGGACAACTAAAAACAATTTAACAATTTAAACTAATAAGGGAAACAAATAAAACGCGACAATTAAGCAAACCTACTAAATTTAAACCCTAAAATTGCAAATTAAGTTTCTAAACCTAAATTATGATAAAATAAAATTTTAAGAAAAAGAAAAAATATTTTTTAGATTATTTTTGAATTTTTTAAGAATTAAAAACTATTTAAAACTAATTAAATCCTAGAAAATATAAAAAATATAAAAATAATTGAAATTAAATTTTTCCTAAATAAAATAAGTAAAAAGAAAATTTTAGAAAAAGGAATTACTATTTTTGGCTTTTTAGATTAAAAGATATGATTTTTCTAAAATTTAAACTACTTAAAAACTATAAAAATAATAAAATTATTAAAAATAGAATCCTAAAATTTTTATAAAAATTACACTAAATAAAGAAAGTGTGCAGAAATTTTATAAAAATAAAAGCCCTAATTTTTACTTTATTAATAAAGACTAATTAAACTAATTAAAACTAAACCTAATTTATTAATTAAAATAAAAGAAAACTGACAAGGACTAACTATGCAACTAAAGAAACTTAGAAAATTACACTTTCAGCCCCTGAGAGCCCAGCCCGACTACAAGCCTAGTCCTTTTAAGCACTTGAGAATTTAAAACTGCTTATTACTAAAAACTTAAAAGAGCAAAGTTGTAAAACAAGCTGGTGGGAGTAACTTTAACAAAAGCACTTTGGTATGAAAAGCACTAATAAGCTCATAAAAAGCTTATCAAGTAGCTGTTTACAGAAACTAGCTACTTCCTTTGATTTTTACTAATTAAGCTCTAAAAACTTATTTTAAGCTCAAAATAAAAAAGGAAAGGAGTTTTAATGAGCTTATGAAATGCTTAATCTATAAATGTAAAGAAATCTAAACTAGAAGTACTTTTAAGCAACTGAAATTGATCTTGAATCAAGCAAACTCATGAAATAAGCTATTTAGCACAAAAATCAATTAAGCTAAAATTCTTAAAAAGCTACACTAGACTATAAGCTTAAAGGAACTTATTAAACTACTTATTAGCTATCTAATTAAGCCATAAAAACTAGTATATTAAGCTAAAATTAGCAAATTAAGAATCTACTTAAGTGACCTACTGTTTTTGGCTTTTTGGCTGTTTAAGCTACTTTCAAACAACTTTGTACTATAGTAAACTTAATTGAAAATGAAAAATAACCCTTAAACTAAGATGAGCTATATCTAAACTATGAAATTTAAAAAGATTAGATCCTAATTCCTACAACTGATGGCTTAAATTAAATCTAAAAGCAGCTTATTTACTCAATTTATGCTGAGTAAACTAATCAGTTTTCACTGACTCTTTTTAGTGAATTTAACAGCTTAAGCAATCTAGAAAATAAGCTAGGGAATTAAAACTAAGCATTATTCTATATTAAGCTATATTAAAACTAACTTAAACCTAAATATGAGCTCCTAAATCCTATGCTATCTAGCTGAAAATTATAAACAAAAGTGACAGTAGGAACCTAGTGTTCCTGCTGATACACTTTGCACAAGCAAGAACAAAGAAGTGCAGGTTACCAAAAGGGTAAACCTGCACTTAGAAACACTCAATAAGAATGTTTAGACACAATTCAATCAAAATCCAAGCCTTAATGGCTTTGGATCAAAATTTCACAAGCAATAACATAGGCATAAGGTACCCTGGTGCTGAGAGAATCATAATAAGCCATAATAACTTTAAAAACACAAACTAACTTATGAAATCTTTTTAAAACTTGTTAAATTTGAAAAACTCAGCTGACTAAGGTATTTTGCCCAATTTATGTTGACTTTTAGTGGTCAAACTTGCTTATTCCAAACACTCCTTAAGCATATAGACAGATTTGATAAAGCTTTTTAAAATGAAATCTACCTATTAGAAACTTAATACCAGATAACCTAGAGCTTATAACTACTTGATTAAACACAATTTAACTACTGATTAAGCCAAAATCCTAAGATCTATAACTATTAACTAATATTTTTGGTTTTTTAAGCTTTTATGACAGAAGTGAATAACAATAAAATCTAAATTCTATAATCTAAAGACAAATGACTAAATTCACTTAATAAGCTAGATAAGAAACAAATTAGGACAAATAAGCAAATAGAATAAGCAAATGAACAAGCAATTAGGCAAATCTAATATAGAAAGCAATAATACTATTACTAAAAGCTTTAAAACTTAAGGAATTTAAAGAGAACTTACTTGATCCTCTAGCTAAACAAGAGGACTCAATTAAGAGCAGCTACAAGCTCTCCTAGCTTATTAATAAGCTAGGAGTTAAGTCCATTTGGTTATCCATTTCAACCAACTTCCTAGAGCTTTCCACAATTCATTTTCAAAGGTAATAATGTATAGATATTAAGCTGATTTAAGGTTTAAGTAATATTAAGGCCTATTGAGCTCAAATTTTAGCTTATAGACTAAAAGAGCTTATGAGTAGCTTATGGCTATTTAGCTTAACAGTTTAAGGTAAAAATAAGAGCTTATTAAGTAAACAAGAGAGCTTAAAAGAGATTAAATTCAACTGAGTTTTATTAATAAAGGCTTATTACAATACTTGAAAGGAAATGTTACAATGATTTAAGAAATTAAGCTAGAAAAGTAAATTAAGCTAAAAACTACCCTAAGTTACGTGCCTGTGTGTGAAGAGTGAGGCCCTATTTATAGGTGCTGAAAGAAGCTTCTAGGTCCTGAGCCTCTGTCAACTTCTTTCAATCTTTGCCATCCAATCATTGCAATCATTTGATCAAGCTTTATGGCCGTTGGATCACTAGTGAGCTCACACGAATTGCCAAGCTGGCAATCTGTTTGAGGCTCACTTGTGCTTGTTGTGTGAGTGAATTTAGTGCAAAACCCACACCTCTTTGTGCTTCTTCCTGTGTGACGTGTCCTTTTGATTGAGAGTGAACTAATGAATCTCTTAATTTGACCTTAATAACCCTGCCATTGTACTCGAGCTTACTTGAATAGACGCTCTTAGCCCTTAATTTAAGAAAGCCCTCTCGTTTTATCCATGGTAAATCGCGAAGAAGAAGATGAACAGTAAAAAGGAAAATGAACTGAATGAGTGAATTCGGTTATATCTTTGAGTTAATTACACAAATAGTCCTTCTCTTTCTTTTCTCTATTTCTAGTTATAAAAGGATTTTGGAAACATGCAAAACTGGCCCTTGTGGTTTATAAAAAAGTGAATGGGCTAGGGTTTTGGGCTTAAGGATCCGGGTGAGGCCCATTTAGGGTTTTTCAGGCCCAATAAGGCCCAGGGACTATTTTTGTAACTTTTGAAAAGTAAGGGACTTATTTGGATCATTTTGGGTTTTGTCTTCTTGTGGTTGACTTCTGTTGACCATGAGTTGACTTTTCTTTGACTGGATTTGACTAAGGCTTGACTTTTCTGGCTTCGGCTTTGATTCTTTGGCTTCTTTTTGTACTCTTCTGATTCTCGTGTCCGTGCTTGCCCGTTTTTGACTGTTTTCTTGTGATCTTTGATACATCCGTACCTGCATACACAAAACACAAATACAAGCATATTTTTGCCATTTTTGGTCTGTTTTGGGTTTAATTGGGTTATTTTAGGTACAAACGGATATGTGTATTCTACACTTATCAGGTTTTAATAAAAATGAAGTGAAACCCTAATACATTTCATTATATACTCACAAGTTATAAAACAAAGTGGCAAGTACCAAAAAGATGAAGGTTAATGGTGTAAATATTACTAGAGGGACCGGAAGTGTAATCTTTTGTTAAATATTAGTTCGGGGCTCGTTTAGGCTAGTTAACGGCTTATTCAAAACACAAAAATTTCACCGTTGCATTTAAAATAGTATTTCCCATGAAAATAAGTATTTACTTGACTATATTTTATAAATCTTTTTATAAAATTTATTTAATGTTTATTATTTATTTTGGGTATCATGGGTAAGCGTTGCCCGTAAAAATAAAACTTTAATTTGAACATTCGCGTTTTTAAATAAACGCTTTTGAATAAAATATTTAATAATTTATTAAATATTTTTATTTAATAAAAAGTGATAACTAAATATAAATTTAATTATTTTTGTGTCGGTACACATTGTGTACGGTTTTCAAAATTTTGCGAGGGTATTTTAGTCATTTTTTGCTTGGTTTCGAGTCTCGGGTAAAACTGAAAAGTTGTCCGGAAAGTCGTTTTATGTCAAACGCTAATATATCCCATAATTAATAATGCATTTTGGTGGGTCGTTTTTGATAAGTCAACTTAGGAATAACATATATCTTCTCGTTTTCAAGTCAAATAAGTTTGAAAAATAAATTTGTAAATGAGAGATAATAATAAAAATTATTATTTATTATTTAAATACGTTTCAAAAAATTGACCGGCTACGCGGTAATCGTTTTTATTCGACAGTAAAAGGTCAAAATGTCAAAAAGTCAAATCGGACCCGAAAAGTCAAATGGTAAAAAAGTAATTTAAAGTTCTAAAAATTGCCGGTTGTCACAAACAAAGAGACCACACGCGGTCACGGCAAACTATCTTAGCAAAACAACGTAAGAAAATGAAAGAGTCATTTCGGAACATTCATCTCCGCGTCATCAACATTGGGAAAGGGATTAACATCCCCACCAGAAAGATTCTCATCAGCGACATTCTCATTCGCGGCTGCCTGGTCATCCGTACCTGCAACCTCGTAGTCATCTATGGAAATAGGAATAATGGTACTGGCGGAAGCAAGAGTAATAGACAAAGTTGTGGTAGTGTCAGCGGTAGCAGGCACTGTGTCAGAATTACCTCTTGTACCCTCCAAAGACACGATGGAGAAAGGCTCAGCCAAGGGAATAAAAACGTCACGGAGGGCTGACCTGTAGTTTGCAATGTTCTCCCTAATCTTTTAAACTCGGACATGAGAAACGCCCATGGAAAGCGACAAGGCGGTAGCACCAACAACAGTTTGGTCTGGTGAATGATGAATGGGGACCATCAGTTGGTCAACATGAGGTTGCGACTCATTCAGACCCAACCTTTCAGCAAGAGTTTCTTCCAGGAGAAGAATATTCATTAAAGTTTCAACACTTGAATCCTTGTTGAGTTTCAGCTCAGCAAGTAAGGAGAAGTTCACACTTTGAAGTTGTCGCAAAGCGGAAACATAATCAACTTCCACGGAAGGATTATATGCAGCAACATCTGCCAAGACCCTACCTTCCTTGCCATGAGTAATTCTGGCAGCTAACCCATCTTGCATACCCTTTTCAATAGATTTACTAATAGCCGCTCCAAGGGCGAAGAGATACTCAGGCGAGTTTAAGCACTTAGTGACAGCAAGTTCCATGCCGTAGGTAAGAAGCCACCTGCTACCGGCAATGGTAGTTAGAAGGTGAGGATAGAACCTTTTCTCCAAGTGAAGGGCCATTTCAATGAAGTCAGTCTATAGCTTGTTAAATTTGTCATTTACAACTTTTATCTGCTCATCTTGGAACTTCTCAAGCTGCTCTGAAAAGTTCTCATACACCGACACTTTCTCTTGAAGTATGGCAGAAGATACCTCCAGCTCATGAACCTGCAATCGCGCGGAAGTATACAGATAAGAAAACAAAAGGTATAGAGAAGGATGCAAAAAACTATAAGTGTAAAATCACGCACCTGATTCACAAGATTGTCATTCTAAGACTTAACAGAAGCAACCACGGTGTCCAAATCAGCAACTTCCTGCTCCCTAACCTTCACAGAAGCTGGAAGATCGACCACTTGAACATCCATTCTATTCTCTCTTTACTATAGGGTGGGTTACGTTCCTTTAAAATACCTCCACCTCACTTGAAGGATTTCTCAAACCGCTTTAAACTTAGTATGCTACGGCACGAAGGCGAATAGCCTCCGCAACCTCTGCTTCCTTCAATAACAGTTGCGCCTTGAGGCTCCCAATTTCTTCATCCCTGGCCTTCAGCAAGATATCTCCCTCCTTAACAATGGACTTCAATCTCCTTCTCTCCTTAATGTTATACTCAGCACGCATTCGTACCCTCGCACTCAAAGACATTTGACGGGCAGCCCCAACATTAAATTCAGTGAAAAGTTGATCATGTTCCATTCCGAGAACAGATGCAAAAAAATTTGGAGGGGCGAACTCATCAACCATCTCACGGCAAACACCACCATCGTCAAGACGAGACCCATTGGTCACATTCCACTAAGGAACATAAACTTTTTGGAGAACGGAATCAGGGTTGATAACTGTGTGGATACCACTAACAAGAAAATCACTGCCAATAGGATTTGTAAAGCCACCCATGGCAGGATCAGTCCCACCAGCTGAAGTGGAATCGGCAGAAAAAATAGAGGGTCTAACAACTTTTTCTTTAACAACCACAGCATGATCAGCAATTAAAGTAACGGTAGTAGCAGCTGTGATTACCAGAACGGAAGGCCTGGAAAAAGAATCAACCTCAGCCTCCGAAATATTAGCACCAGAATGGTGAGAAAAGTCTGAAGAAATAACGAACCTTTGCGGAGCACCAATGGTTCGAAGGTTAAGTCCGGTTACGGAGTCAGTGTGACCTTCATCCTCACGCTCTGGCGTAGCGGATACAGAGGATGTGACAAAGGGCGAAGTTGTAATAGGCTCACCCCCGACTTCAGCATTCTGCATAGCTTTAGCAAGCAACCGATGAACCGCAGACCTGGATTTCCCACCTACGGAGGCCTCGCTAGGGGTTCCGTGATCCTCCCTTAACCTTTTGGGAGGATGTGAAGGTCCACCAGCATCAGAAACAATGGTTTTCCTTTTCCTTTGACGTTGTGGTTGCAACGGAACCGTATCCTCGGCAACAATACCATTGGTCTCAGTAACTGGCTGAATATTAATATCTTGCCCACCACCGGCAGAATATCCTTGTTCCACCTGGGTACCACTATCGCCTTCATCAAACAGTTTGTCAACACTGGCGTCCAACTCACTCTTTCCACGGTCAGGCGCAACTGGAAGTAAAGGAACTGTGCGACCGACAGTTGTCTCCAATAACCGTGGCTCATTTTCCCATCGCTCCCGTTCAACGACTTTCACCTTAGTAGGATTCGTGGTGTGAATAAAAGCAAAGATGACCATATCTGCAAAGCAAAGCACAATTAGAAGGGAAATAGCAAGCTATAAAACAAATAATGTATATACAAGAAAAGACACTCACCCTCTCTGTCCTTGTCTACAAATGAGGGATAAGTATCCTCATCCAGATTGTAATGGCGGCTAAGTCAAACTAAGTACAAGAATTCCTCTGGGAACTTCCAGAATGGAGAGGGATGAGCAACAAGAGTAGCATAATCTTGAGCATTAAAGTCGGCCGCTACCGGAGCGGGATCCCTAGTTACGTTCTTGGTAGTATGCCACGGAAAACGCACAGGGCAAGCAAACTCATCAACCCAGAAAAAATGATCATTTCAATTTTTAAGAGAGTCAAGAGGTTTCGTATAGCATACATGGGATTTATCAATGCGCTTAATGAAAGACATCCATCCGTTCTTTTTAGAATTCACGTAAAAACAACGGAACAACCCAACGTTCTGTACAATTCCGTAAACACGACACAAGATCTCAAAATGAGAAACCTTGGCCGCTCTAATAACAGAAAGTTAGGATATGTTGATACGGAAGTACCTAAGTATATTAATAAGAAAAGTGGACAATGGCAGTTTAAAGTTGGCAAAGTCAAAAAACCTAGTATATAGTCCAATCTTCCCAACAGGTCTCTCATATATCGTGTTACCCTGATTGGGCAGAACTGGGTGTACTTCCTCTAGAATAAGAATTTTTTCACAAAAAAGTCAAACGCTCTCTGAGAAAGAACACACTTAGCGTCTGTAATATAACACCCCCATTTTTGACATATAGCAGCGGAAGCTAATTTGGGGTATTATTTCATAGTACAACAGTCATAATCATAGAAAACGAATCATAAAGAGACGTTTTTGGAAAATTTAGTTATCATTCATTTATTCATCAGAGTTTTTACAAAAGAGATGTCCGAAAATCTACATGAAAACATAAAGTTTGAATGATAACAGTTTAGCCATCTTCAAGTCCGTGCCATAAGATGTTCAGTTACCTGAGATAAACATGTTAAAAAGGTCAACACAATGGTTGAGTGAAATTCATAGGTTTATAATAAATAGTGTGAATACAAGTCATCATAAGAGTGGGTTACGTTGTTATACACCCATAAGTGTAATAATTGCAATGAGTACAATTATTATGGAAAATAGTATTATTGCGTCTAAGCTCATGGCACTCAAACTAACTAGTGTATATATCAATAATGATATATATAAAGATAATGGCCCCCGTGTAGGTAATTGCCATATACCTATGAGTTTCAAATATAGTGCGTTTGGTTACCTATCCGGCTAACACAAACGGGATTCGTCAATCCTAATAGGCCTATTCACAATATTCACGTTCACTCGTAAGTGATTAATGGTCCATGATGGTGGGGGTCTTTTGGCATAAAGGGACTTAGACAACAGATGCAATAATATATCAGGATAGCATACATTTAGAAAACACTTGTATTCATGGTTTATAGCATGTATCCCCCTCACGGGTTTATGAAATAAAAGATTTAAAAGTGAGGCTATGAACTCACCTTAATAGTATAGGGAAATCTGATTGATGGCAAAAGTATATCAAGTGAAGTACGGGCTTCGTCACGCAACTGGGTGATATGTCAAGTCCTTGTGTGATAGTTTTTTGTTTCAAAAATTCATAATAGTTTAACGGTATATCTATGTTTTGATTATGGTAATATTTTATTCGTGTTCGGGCTATTCATAATTAGAGGCCATTGTAGTATCGTTTGGAGGTGACAGAGACACTTTTAATCGTAATACCAAGCAAACTCATCAAAACGAAAAACTCTCAAATGAACCCCTTTCATATGACATTCCTAAGTAAAGTGATTACGATAAAGATTTATAAGTTTCTTAAAAAGTTAGGTTCATGGATAAATTTCGTTAAATATATAACGGAATAAATGAGTCGATTTATGGTTAATATCGAAAATAATGTCGGGTTTTATAAAAATTGAGTTTTATAATATTAATATATATTTTATTAATTTTATATTTAAATATATTATATTTTATATTTTTAAGTTTGCATTAAATTGGCTATATACCCTTGGTTTTATACTTTTACAAACGTTTGTCCTTTATTATAAGTAGCTTGGGGGGATATATAATTTAAACCTTTAACTTTGAAACTTGGCAAAATAGGTCCTTATAGTTATAACTTTAGAATAATGACATTTTCAGCCCCTTTAGTTATAAATTTTAAAAAGTTACAATATATACCCCTATGCATGGAAATATTTGTAAAACAAGTCCAAAAAGCCATGCAAGCTTAGGGTTTAGGATGAATTAAGGTTTAGGTTTAAGGTTTAAAAGTCATGCATTAAGTGCTTGTACCTTATTCTAAAGTGGTGGTAAGAAACTAGAATGAATTTGGAGGTAAAATGACCTAGTTTGACTTTCTTGCATTATTGACTTGTACATTGAGCTTTAGAAAGTTGTAACTTGATTCAGGAGGGAAAAGATATTCAAATGTTATGTATTGATACTTGTACACATGCTTTAAAGGCTTGTACATTCATTTTATATGTATACATTACATATAATTAGGGTTTTGATGTAAACGTTAACGTTTAATGCTTGTTTTGAAATAACATTTTGAAAAGTACGTTAAATGAATAATGTACTTGGTAAAATGATATTAAGATATAGATTTGACATATTAGGATGTTTACATGATGTATACATAGATAGAGATGGTATTGGTAGAGGTTGCGTGAGCTCGTTTACTTTAGAGATGCAAGTTACGTTGCATAATGAGATAAAGCAAAAATTTCCCTGTAAAAAGGTGGTATATATATAATAGATGGATATTACAGTGCATCTAATTTAATAGATGGATACTTACATTGATGAAAATTGCGGGTTGTTATATGTAATGGTACTCATGACATAAAGGAAAGGTTCAAAAACTTAACCTGCAAAAGTTCTTCGAATAACGATAAATGCAGATAAACAAATTGTAAAGCTCGAAAGTTTTTTAACAATGGCGAAGACAGTGGAAGAAGTAGAAAAGACATAGTGAAAAATAGATCGAGTATTTATACTCTCGGTATAGTAAATGAAGAGTATCCCAGGATGCTTACACGTGGCCATGAACTCTGGGGTCAACGGTCAGGATTGAAAGTGCAAGATAGTGATGATAGTTAAGTAGTTGGACTAACCAGTCAAATCAGTCAGAAGGTGAAAGGCCACGAAGAGACCACGTCACCTACATCTCACCTAATAACAGCAACAAAACGTCACGGAAAGACAAATAATCACGGAGGACGCAAGGAGACAAAGAGTACCAGAACCTGAGTCTAGTAATATCTACCGCACGCAATAACATCGCACGTAATAGACATACTAGACTGGGGGGACTTGATGACATATATTATGTGTAACAGGCCTCTGGGCCTGGACTACATAAGTTATACATGGGCCCAAGCCCAACAAAACAATCGCAAAACACAATGGGCCAAAACTAAGCCCAGACCGGCTGGCTACGGTCCGGAGACAATAAGACGGACGGAAGGCTTCCAAAGGACGCTTCCGTAAGACAGCGGAAGTCCGTTAGGCAAGCCCAAGTCTGCAAGACAGGATGATAAGCAGATCCTTTCCTCGGCGAGGGTCCCACTTCGGCCCACTAACAGAAATAAGCGAAATGTTAGGAAAACCTAATATTTGGCTCACCTATAAAAGGGGTACTCTGACACCCCCACAAGGTATGATTTTCTGACCACATTTCACACACACATACTCTGACATTATCTGACAAACATGTTTACGTACTCTCACGCCGGAGTCCAATCGTGGGGTCCGTCCCCACAATAAGACTAATGGTTTACCTTTCATTGTGCAGAGAATTATCTCATTACTCGACTTAGTGCAAGATCTCATCATTGGACCCGGTCCAACAATCACCCAGATCCATCTTTTTAACTCATTACATATTTTGTACTAACACATAAATTCACATTAGTAAAGATAAGATAAAAAAATTTTAAAACCATTGGTGATTCCTTTGGGTTACATGATTGCTATACGTGAATAAAAAGCTTAGCATATCAAACAATTAGTAGGCTAGATTTCGTCCAATCCCAAAGATAGTTAAACTATACTTTATAAAGGACGGGGCTAAAGTTTTCAAGCCTTGTAACATAAGTTTGCATATCCGTAAACTAGCAGGATGCATCATAAACTACTTTCATAATGATCCTGGGCCTTTGTTCTATTGTTATGTGAATTACCCATGGACCATAAGTTTAAGCATCGCTAAAAGCATTTATGAGATAAGTGGTATACAGTGTGAAAAAATTGAATTTCAAATGTAGGTCTTATTATACGCCTTGTTGACATGACACTAGTCTATGATACCTAATGTCACACGCTTTGATATTTCATGTCGAATTCTTTTCTACCACAAAGGCACTCTTACTCAGTTGCACGCCATGATTGCTATACGTGAATAAAAAGCTTAGCATATCAAACAATTAGTAGGCTAGATTTCGTCCAATCCCAAAGATAGTTAAACTATACTTTATAAAGGACGGGGCTAAAGTTTTCAAGCCTTGTAACATAAGTTTGCATATCTGTAAACTAGTAGGATGCATCATAAACTACTTTCATAATGATCCTAGGCCTTTGGTCTATTGTTATGTGAATTGCCCATGGACCATAAGTTTAAGCATCGCTGAAAGCATTTATAAGATAAGTGGTATATAGTGTGAAAAAATTGAATTTCAAATGTAGGTTTTATTATACGCCTTGTTGACATGACACTAGTCTATGATACCTAATGTCACACGCTTTGATATTTCATGTCGAATTCTTTTCTACCACAAAGGCACTCTCACTCAGTTGCACGTCTTTTTGACACTGTGGTTCACTGCGACCTTTTTGATCTTTCTTGCAAAGAAAACACATGTTAAGGCATGTTTCTTTAATTTATGGTTTTAGTGCCTTGTATAGCTTGTATAATACAGGGGGACTCATTCTATTTTGAAATATCGCTTGTAAAAACCTCACGTGTTCGTGATGTAAAACATGTGTAGCCCGGTTGATACCGACCATACAGAGAGATCCCAACCTAGCAACGTGGACCAGTTACTACTAAGAGCTAATGTATTTGCAGTCACCAAGCTAGGTTTAAAAGCTTTTGGTCATAGTTGTTGGGATATGTCCATATCATAAATAAATATAAGGGCCGAAAATATATGAACCTATGGGGGCACACACGTATACACAGATGATACGCTTATTAATGTAATTAATATATTTATTGTATATTAATGTTATTAATATGTTTAACGAAATATTCAAATTGATCATTAATTATAAACGTAAGACGTTAGAACTAATTAATAGATTTTAACAAGTGAGGGACTTGTTAGTACGAAAACCAAACCTGTGGGGTGTTTGGTTGAGACCGGTTGAACAAGGAAAAAAGAAAGGGTCCGAATGTCGTTTCTAGCAAACAAGAGGAGGTGTTTGAACATGACTTAGAGAACAAGTCTTGGGCTATATAAACCCCTTGCATCATTCATTCGGTTGAGATATAGATATATATGATATTAAAAAAGGTCAATCGACCGAACCTTGCTTAATACCTACGATTGAATATATTCAATGTATGTATTCATGCATGCATATCATAAAACATGCATGCTTTTTCCTTTGTCTTGTGATGTTTCGAACAGTAGAAAATAATCTCAAGGGTTTCTTTGGTTCGTGTGACGACAAGACCCATACAAGAACTTCGTGTTCGGTTATTTTATTCGTGAAGAAAGGACTAGCATCCTAGCGTATCTCGGTGACGTGTAGTGTATGCACACCATAGAGGTTATCTAATTTGGTAACTTGTTAGTTTGCGTGGTATTAGCTTTATACACACGCGTATATTCAAGAAGGTGATTTCATTAATTGCTAAAAGGTACACGCTTCTTGATCCCTTTGTTAATTACATATTCTATACGTGATCTATGTTTTCCGCTGCGTACTCGTGATATTTAATGGTTAATAGTTGTAAAAACCCAACAGTGGCATCACGAGCCATCATATATGAATTTGTAGTTACAAGGAATAAAATTGGACAAATAATTAGGGTTCTTGATTAATTTTTTAAGCCCTTTGGGCGTTTTATGCATAAAGATTCGATCTTTGTGCATCAAGATTCAATTTTTATTGGTTATAAAATTAATTAGACGAATTCTAGGTTGTATGAAAATTTTTAAATAAAACTTGATGCGTTTAATTTGATACATGACCGGTTTATGTTAATAATTCATTTGTTAATTCGGCTCCATGAAAAATACAATGCAAGTTTATCCATGGGAGGGATATATGATATAAATCGTGTTAAAGATTTATGCAAATATGATGATCAAGAATTAAAACATAGACATTAAATTTATGTGGTTTCGATTCACGACTTTAAAAGCTAGGGAAGACCTTAACTATGTCTTAATGGGGCCTAAAAGTTGCTTAAATTTTATGTGCTATGTGGTATATATTCGTATATGGCTTACGCAATCGATTATGTCGATGGATGTGGCCGGAGTTTTTAGGACGAAGGAGCCTTATATGAATATATACATGGTTTAATTATTAGATAATTTGGATCATAAATTGATATTTGCATGACTTAATTGTTAAGTGATTGTTTTGAATAATTGTTATGTGAATTAGTTTAGTGTTTATATTGTTTTTATTTTAAGTTTGGACTTGTGAGAAAATAAAAAGGTTTTTCGAAAAATAAATATAAACATGACTAATTATTATGAAATCAGATTTATTGTGGACTATTTTATAGTTCATAATGTGTTTTTCAAATTAAAGTTTTATTTTTATCAATGACGTAATTTGCAAAAGTACTATATAGTTGCAAGGACAAGGTTCGGGGAGACTCATCAAGACTTCGGTCTTGTAGACACCATTACCCTATAATACCTGACTACGTTGTAGTTTCCTTACCTTGTATACTATGTAGGAAGTCGCGAATGGTCTAGGGTTTGAATGATTTTTAATCATTCTTTAATATTTTCCCGTGGTAAAAAGCAAATCTTTATATTTAAAGATACGTTGAATCGTCAATTTTAAGGTCTCACTATTTATGTATTTGATACGATGATAATAGGTGATACCGTAATAATAACTTAATTGAGAATAAAGTTTTTATTAAAATCTATGATACGAAGATGTATGCATGCTTCTTCGTACATATTTGACACGTCAAATAAAATACCCTTTTTCAACTAAGTTGTTGCCATCCAATTTGTAAAAACACTTGTAGATTGCTCTTTACTATGCGTTTTTTTTTTTTTTTTTTTTTTTTTTACTATGCGTGAGACGTGTGTAGATTTGCAATCTCAAGGTGATTATACGCTTTTCCGTGAGACGATGAGTGTTACATAATCACAGTTTTTGATTGGACGACTTAGCGTTGTTGTGGTTAGACCTATTAACACGCGGCATAGATGGGATGAAACATGCTTACTAGATATTATTGTAATAAAGTAAGTCCCATATGGTTTAGGAGTTGCAATAGTTGTGAACTATCAATCGTTGATTACCTTTTGAATACACCATCCCTAGCAGATCAACTGATGTGGTGGTGGTATGTCAAGTTGGGTCCTAACCTTAGGAAATTAATTGTTTATCTGAATAAACGTGGGTAGTTAATTTTCTTCAAGGAGTATTATCGAAGATACTAAAATTGAAATTTGAGATTCTATTAATAGTATTAATGCAACGATAAAACCGTAAACAATGGTTTGTTTCTTTATCAAAGAAGTCAAACCGAGACTCTTTTCCTTGTAAGGAACATGGAGACTCATTCCTATAATCTTTCTTGCTCCGGAAAGTTATAATAGGAACGTAGGAATTGTCCTAATGTAATCAAACTCATAGCAAACTTAAAAGTTAAGTATATTGCATGACTTATATTTTCATATAGATTTCATCACCCTTATTCGGTGGTGAATACTTTGAAACATATAAGACATATTGATAACTAGAGAATATGTTCTTAAAGATATCAAAGGACAACATCTTAATGTAAGATGTTTTATGAGTTCTTGATTAGGAAATACCAATATTACCGCAAAAGTGGTAAAGGCAAACTAGCATAATGTATCTAGTTGTTTGTTTTAATCCAAATTAAGGAGGAAATTGCATGCTCAATTTTCAAGTTAATCAATAGCATTGATGGATAGTCCCTCATCTACATAGTAGAACTTTTGAAATCCAAGTAAATGTTACTAATTAAGATTTCAAAGAGAGTTGGAAAATACATAGATCACTGTTTGTTTTCACTGGTTATGGAACACTTCCAATGTTGTCAAATCCAGTGGGAGCATCGCGATTTATTTCTGAACAAGACATTCATGTGATGCTGTCAAATTCAGTGGGAGCTACAAGGTTTTAATCTTGGTAGTAACCTAGATTATTTCTTGCTTATCTTGAAATAATATATACTTTTCCGACTATAGACACTCATGGTTTTAAGGATAGTCGTGCACTATTTCTTATTAAACAAAATGGTTCTATATCTACTTGTAAAGCTAATATCTATGACACTATCATATTGTCCACATAAACAAACGAATGTCGTGTTGTTTAACTACATGTATGATGTTGTGTCATGCACAAGTGGGAGAAATCTTTATTGTGTGCAAGGAACAACACATGACAAAAACAATATGATTAAAAGTTCTCTTGACCGTAAGGTAAGAAACAATATGTCGAGATATGAATTAAAGACTACTTCAAGTAAAATGTTTATGTGTTTTTGGAATGTCCATAATAATGAAGTAATCTTAATTTATAAACTACTTCAAGTAAAAGGTTTATGTGCTCTTGGAATGTCACAAATAATGAAGTAATCTTGATTAACTTGGAATTACTACTGAAGCCAAGAGTTGGTGTTCAGAATTACTTTAGTTAAATATGTTTATGTTTATTGTAAATTAATAAACACTAAGTCTGTTAATTGTTAAAAGACTTATAACATAAAGTAAGTTATATCTTCTGGCTATGACATGAACAAAAGTCCTTGAATTGTTCAAAGGCAAAATAATGTATAGTTAACATTGATAGATTTCTTGAAATAGTTAAAGCCGTATACATTATTGCATGCAAATAGGTTTTTAAATACTATCTATTCAATTTGGTTTGACACAATTGATAAGTATGTGACCTAAAGAGTATTAAGTTATTTAAAAGATTGTGATAAAGTCTCACAATAAAATTACTCATAGAATACCACATATTTATGGTATGTCTAGAGTATTGAATCAAATTATTTGGAATTATTTGATTTTGATAACTTAAATATTTCACCTCCGAATCTGTCAAGGTTTGAAATTGAGTATGTCTTATATATACTCGATAAGACTCTAACCTAGAAGGTTAATAAGACATAATCATGATTATGGAATGTGATGATTCACATTAAGTCTTAAATTTTGAAGTTCTGTTTTTTGTTAAAAGTCTTATGAAGAATCATATTAACAAACTAAACATATGAACTGTCAATGTATCTTGTAATGTCCCAAAAGAGAACAAATTATTGTTACTCTGCATGCTAAGTAATTATAGAAGAGTCTTTAATTACAAAAAGCAAGTGGGAGCGTTTTAGATCTTAAAGAGATAAAAATACAAAATACATAACCTTCTTAAACACACTAGTGAATATCATATCGAGGCTTTAAATGTTAAACCTTATAATGATATAATTTTCGTTCATAGATCCGCAAGGATACCTCAAATACTTGATTAATAAATGTTATATCAATATTGAGGAATATGAGTCACAGGATCGTGGTGAACCTGTTAAAGATGCATTATTGAATTTTGAATTTGGTATCATGGTGAAACCATTAATATGCATTGTTGAATTTTGAATTTGATAAATGACTCAAACTATGAATGTTAAGATGCTGTCCACAAAGATAATCAATTTAAAACTTGATTGATCTTTAACTAAACGGTTAGACTGTGAAGTTAAAATGGGTTTCTTCAAAGAGAAGAAAAACCCAAGTGGTATGTTCTTGGTTTCAAACTCATAAGGGCAAAGTTGTACACATACATAATGCATACATTATGATAGGATTTTAATCATAATCAAGAAATTGATTGTGATTAAATATTCTTTCTTTGTGCATTAATTATATAAAGATGGTTGATTGTCATACCAGTGTTCATATAGATGAAATATGACAATAGAATTTAAAACTCTTCCTTGAATGATTGCTTTTGTGAGGACGGTTAGTAATCAAAGGAGTTTATGAATTCATATAATCTTTATAAAGTGTACAAACGCTAAGAATCCAAGTATGGATCATTGCAAGCATCTAGGAGAATAATCTTAAGTTTATTATTAAATCATTTACTTGATTTGAATTTAATTATAATTAAGATAACTCCTGAGTATTTCTAAAAGCTAGTGGGAGTATTATGTTCAGGTTTCCTTCACCTGAAAGATTTAAGAAATTAAATGTACAACCTTGAAATAATATGTTTATTGCTATGAACATATGCGGTATATAAATCTAACACAATTTGACATACCATTTAGAAAGTCTCAATGGATGCATATCTTTTGATAAGATGGAACATGAATGAAATCTTGAGTTGGACTAAAGGATTCATTATGTACATCATATTGTGTAGGAAAGTAGTTGTATCATGCAGAATGCAAGATGATTTGACAACATTGGTATTTAATCAAAAGTTATTAGATAATACTCTATTGCTAAGAACGTATTGTGTACAAATCTGTAGAGAGATCATACTTTGATCTTTATTGTTTCTTGATTAAAGAATTGCTAAAAGGTACACGGTTCTTTTACTTTCTTGTTATGTTAATTTATATGACTATGTGAAGATCATACGTGTTATTATTCCGCTGCGTACCCGTATTATTAATAGTTAATATGATCTTTATGTCTACTAATTCCAACAAAACCAAGCCCAAATCGAAACCAAAATCTACCCAAACCAAGATTACTTCAAACAAAGACTTCTTTCTACTAGCATAAACCTTTTCATTTATTTAAATAATCCAAACTTGCGCAAACCTTGTTGCATGTACCCTTTTTCACTTTAGATGATCATATTAACATCATCTAAACACTATAGCAAGTGGACAAAATCCAATGATAAGGGGTTTGATGTTTTGTGGTTTTCGTCGAGCAAAAAGAAATAAAAAGACAAGAAGAACAAGTCTCTACATGGCTCGCGCATACTCAAATCATCCTTAGATTTATGTTTAAAGGGATTTCAAGTATCAAAATATTTGATATATGATTTTTGTTGGTGTTGGGTGTCGTCCGAAACCAAAGAGACAAGAGGGAAGAGGAGAAAATTTTTGAACTATGTGTTTTTCCTTTGTGGGTGTGTAAGAGTTTAATAACTTGGAAGTATGAACACAATCATTTCTTGCATTGGGAAAAATCAATGTTTGTGTGTGTTGGGTGACTATAGCCGCCGGCTATATTAGCTAGGAGGGCTCATTATCATATTTTTTTTTGAAATTTAATTACTTGTAAAATCCTTGTAACTTTTAAATTTTAAGTAATACTTTGACACTAAAATGTAAATATGCTCGTTACTTTTTTTTAAAACGCGAGTTTTGGCCAAGTCGAGGAACAAATGACAACGGAATCCGCGAAAAATATAATTTACAAAAATAAAACATTAACGGGGCGCGCCATAATTTATTATGATGCTAAAAACGTTTAACGGTCGCGCGGTCAAACGTTGACTCGCGAATCGATAAAAATAAGAATTTCTTAAAGCCATTCGTATTAAAATACGAAAATAATTATCCATGACAAATAAAATATCAAATGTCGACGTTCAATCATATGAACTTGTAAAATAAATATTATGACGTCGAATACACGATCGTCATACGCGTCGTAAAACTCGGGTTGTTACATTCCACCCACCTTAAAGGGAGCGTCGTCCCGGTACTCGATTCTACTTACTCATCTTTTCTTCGTTCGCGGTGAAACGGGTTCTTCGTCACCGCACGGATTTGCACGCTCGCACTTAACGAATACACGACACTTTACTCGCTTTGACCATTCCGGACGGAAAGTCAACAAGACAAATGGTAATTCTACCAACAAAATCAAAACACATTCACAATTGCTCTCCTCAAAAGAGACAAAATACGCCACGGAATTATCCGATACAGTTCACTATGTCGCTCTTTAAAAGAAAACTCAAAACGAAAGATCAATCCGACTAAATTTGGCGATCACTTCAACGAAACAAGGCTCACTTCGCCAACCAAAACAAAATACACGTCGCTAATCCAAAACCAAAATATACGTCATTAACCAACACCAAATATACGTCGCCCTCCCGGTCTTATTTAACAATGTACCACCGGTTGCGAATACAATTTCGGAGTACTCATGACCCCATCGAACGCATTATAGTACTATCACATACAATCACATACAATCACAAAATCACCTAATCACATAATCACTCATTCACGTGATAACTCATTCGTCATTTTACGATGATTTTACATTTCGGCCTAGCTTTACTTAGGCACTTTACCACGCTTGCTCATAATCACGCCTTAGCAAAACAATCACGCTCACTCACTATGAAGCCTTAGCAAACCAACCATGCTTACTTATTAGGAAGCCTTAGCAATGGCTATGCTCGTCACGCGGGTTCATACCCAACCGATCAAATTGCTCATTATACCGAGCTTGCCAGATGGCCAAGCTTCTTGGTAATGATCTCGACTTAATCACGGCTAGGTCTTAGCCAACCATAGTCATGCTTGTGGGTTAACAAGCCACAATCAACAATAGACTATCGGGTTTGCGTACCTCTCAAACCAACCTTCATCTACATCCGGGTAAGTATACCCATTCACTCACGTCCTATGCCACATCACGGGCAACACAAAGCGACCTAAACGCTTACTACCATTCAAAAGCACATAGCACATAAAGCACATTTTTCACATAATTCGGCGGCGATAATCCCGCTAGAAAACATATATTGTCGAAAGACAAATCGAAAACAATCAAGAAAACAATTGAGCATCATGGGCTCGTTGCTCATTTGACGAAGATCGCAATTCCAACTCCAACGTTTCCGCACCGCGACTAGCATAGTCGACTCGGTCCTAACGCATCGCATCAAATCTTAGATGACTCAACTAATCAAGTCGAGACAATTACGCACATTCCTAATTCAATACCGTTCGACTTAAGGCGTTAGCTACTTTGATTGTTCCTCTAGGATGGGAACGGATGTCGCCATTCGGCTGGAATCTCCAATCTTTTCACTCCTTTTATACGCACACTAAGTCGTTACGTCAAGGAGTAAGGATCACTATACCTAACCTTAAGTCAGGAGTCGCTTAGTGCCTTATTCTAATCCTTGACGGTTCCGGGTATATTTACAACTATACTACCACTACTCTCCATTTCGGGAAAAGAAGTCTTCTTCACGGCCATCAGTTGATACACCATTGGCAACACACCTCTAATGTAGGAAAAGTCTTCTCCATTTCTCATTTTTTATCTTCGAGACTATTCATCTTAGCTTCCACCCACCTTGGGAATCTTTACATCTTCAAGATGATCTCTTCTCAGTGTCGATATCGGATTTACACCCTTGATAGCTCAATTCTACCGTTGCTCACTTGCATACCGACCACATTTGGTCTTGACACGTCTCCATAACAACCGCCGATCTTTATTACCATGGACTAGACTTCACTCCTTTCTAGACACACTCGTTCCGAACAATACTGTTGGTATTTTTTCCTTCGGGACGACTCAGTCACAATGACTCGCATGAGACTCTCTTCATGCAGTCAATAGGAGTAGGGTTACTTGCATAAGAATCCGTAGCAGGGTAAAAATATTTTCTCCTTCTGGAAGCTTGACCCAAACATTTATCTTGATTATCAAGCATTTTAATGGTGATCATTTACCCGACATAGTGTGGTTCTTCCTAAATTAGGCATAGTTGATCAGGTTATGCATAATTGAGGACCAAACGACATCATGTCCATCCTCGTCAAAACGTTTCTTTTTCATACGCTACACGCGTAAGTTATTTTCTAAAAAAAATCAAAATAAGATAAAAATAAAATAGGATTGTTTCCAAAGAAAGAAAAGAAGATAGCATCATTTCATCTTCCATTCTTATTATTTAAAAGGAAATTATTCGTATTTATATATATATAGTAAGGATCAAATGAGAATAATAGTTAAAATGAGAATGATAAGAAGAAACCACAACCACACATTTCAGATGCACCTACAAAAGGAGATGCATCTCCCCTTGAAATTCTCTCTCCTTTTTAAAATGTGTGGCTAGAATTCCTTCTTATCCTTCTTATTTTAGTTTTTCTTCTCACTTGATCTCTTCCATATATATATACTAGTAACATTACTCGCCCGACGGGCGGGTTCGTTTCATAAATTTTTTTTGGAGACGACGTTTGTCGTTTAGTTCTAATGGTTGTCGTGTTTGTGTAAACATAGAATCTCCATTCTTTTTTTTGTTTGATTTTTGTCAGTGTGACATATATATGTTTAAGAAAAAAATATTCATAAAAAAACAGACCGATGGCTCCGACAGTGCGAGAGGGTATTTCGAGAAAAGAAAAAGCAAAATTTTATTTTAAATTTTTTTATAGAAAAAAAAAAGAACGGGTACGATTAGCGGACGCGAGGTTTTGAGGAAACTTAAATGTTAATCATAAAAAACGACCGATGACTCAAACAGCGCGAGAGGGTATTCCCGAAAAAAAATAAAGTTTTATTTTAAAAAGTTTTTGAGAAAAAAAAGAGTTAAAAAAAGGGTAAAAAAAAAAGGCAATGTAAAGAAAAAGAAAAGAAAAAAAAAAAAAAAAAGGGGGCTCATTAAATGTCGGGTCAAAATGTCGGGTCGCATTAAATAGTTTAAAAAGCAAAAAAACAATTTAAATTTTTTTTTTTAATGTTCGGACATTCATAAAAAAAACAGACCGATGACTAAAAAAGTGCGAAAGAGTATTTAAAAAAAGAAAACAAAATTAATTTTTTTCAATAAAAAAAAAAACCGTGATCGGACCGTTAGGGATGAGCCGTCATATTAAATGTCACCCCGTAAAAAAAGGAAAATTTTATTTTAAAATTTTTTGATAAAAAAAGTTTACTTTTAAAAACTTTTTGAGGAAAAAAAAGGAAAAAAAAAGGTAAAAAAAAAAACTAACTGTTAAGAAAAAAATATTCATAAAAAAACAGACCGATGGCTCCGACAGTGCGAGGAGGTGTAATTTTTCGAGAAAAGAAAAAGCAAAATATTTATTTTAAAATTTTTTATAGAAAAAAAAAGAACGGACGATTAGCGAGCTCGAGGTTTAGAGGAAACTTAAATGTTTATTCAAAAAAAAACAGACCTAAGACTCAAACAGCGCGAGAGGGTATTCCGAGAAAAAAAAATAAATTTTATTTTTAAAAAGACTTTTGAGAAAAAAAAGAGTTAAAAAAAGGGGGTAAAAAACAAAAAACAATGTAAAGAAAAAGAAAAGAAAAAAAAACAAAAAAAGGGGGTCTCATTATAAATAGTCTGACCAAATGTCAGGGGGGTTCTGCATTAAAAGTTTAAAAAGCAAAAAAACCATTTAAATATTTTTTTAATGTTTCGGACATTCATAAAAAAAACAGACCGATGACATAAAAAAGTGCGAGAGAGAATTTAAAAAAAGAAAAAAATTTTTTCTTTCTAAAAAAAAAAAAAACCATAACGGGACGGTTAGGGTATGAGCCGGGCATATAAAATGGCAAACCCCGGAAAATAAAAAGGAAATTTTTATCTTAAAATTATTGAGGAAAAAAAATTATTACTTTTATAGAAACGTTTTTGAGGACAAAAAAGTAAAAAAATGGTAAAAAAAAAAATAACTGTTAAGAAAAAAATATTCATAAAAAAACAGACCGATGGCTCCACATTGCGAGAGGGTATTTCGAGAAAAGAAAAAGCAAAATATATTATTAAAATTTTTTTTAGAAAAAAAAAAAACCGGGACGATTATCGGAGCGCGAGGTTTGAGGAAACTTAAATTTTTATTCATAAAAAACAGACAGAAGACTCCAAACAGCGCGAGAGGGTATTCCGAGAAAAAAAATAAAGTTTTATTTTAAAAGAGTATTTGAGAAAAAAAAGAGTAAAAAAAAGTGTAAAAAAAAGCAATGAAAAGAAAAAAAAAGAAACAAAAAAGGGGGCTCATATAAAATGTCGTGTACAAAATGTCGGGTCCGCATTAAATAGTTTAAAAAGCAATAAAAACAATTTAATATGTTTTTAGATGTTCGGACATTCATAAAAAAAACAGACCGATGACTAAAAAAGTGCGAGAGAGTATTTAAAAAAAGAAAACAAATTTTTTTTTTCTAAAAAAAAAAAAAAACCTAATGTAAAGATAGGACCTTGTAGGGGTTGAGCCGGCATATTAAATTCATCCCCGGGTACAAAAAAGTAAAATTTTATCTTAAAAATTTTTTGAGGAAAAAAAGTTTTACTTTTAAAAACTTTTTGAGGAAAAAAAAGGAAAAAAATGGTAAAAAAAAAAAACTAACTGTTAAGAATAAAATATTCATAAAAAAACAGACCGAGGCTCCGACATGCGAGAGGTATTTCGAGAAACAGAAAAAGGAAATTTATTTTAAAATTTTTTTAGAAAAAAAAAGAACGGGAACGATTTAGTCGAGCGCGAGGTTTGATGAAACATAAAGGTTTATTCATAAAAAAAACAGACCGAGATGACTCAAACACCGCGAGAGGTATTCGAGAAAAAAAATAAAGTATATTTTAAAAAGTTTTGAGAAAAAAATATAGTTAAAAAAAAGGGTAAAAAAAAAGGCAATGTAAAGAAAAAGAAAAGAAAAAAAAAAAAAAAGGGGGGCTCATAAATGTCGTGTCAAAATTCGGGTCGCATTAAATAGTTTAAAAGCAAAAAAACAAATTTAAATTTTTTTTGTTTTTAATGTTCGGACATTCATAAAAAAACACAGACCGATGACTAAAAAAGTGCGAGAGAGTATTTAAAAAAAGAAAACAAAATTTTTTTTTCTAAAAAAAAAAAAAACCGATCGGACCGGGTAGGGTTGAGCCGGCATAGGTCAACCCGGTAAAAAAAAGGAAAATTTTATCTTAAAATTTTTTTGAGAAAAAAAAGTTTACTTTTAAAAACTTTTTGAGGGAAAAAATGGTAAAAAAAAAACTAACTGTTAAAAAAAAAAATATTCATAAAAAAACAGACCGATGGCTCTGACAGTGCGAGAGGGTATTTTGAGGAAAAAAAAAAGAAAATTTTATTTTAAAATTTTTTTTAGGAAAAAAAAGAACGGGACGATTAGCGGAGCGCGAGGTTTGAGGAAACTTAAAGGTTTATTCATAAAAAAACAGACCGATGACTCAAACAGCGCGAGAGGGTATTCCGAGAAAAAAAATAAAGTTTTATTTTAAAAAGTTTTTGAGAAAAAAAAGAGTTAAAAAAAGGGTAAAAAAAAGGCAATGTAAAGAAAAAGAAAAGAAAAAAAAAAAAAGGGGGCTCATTAAATGTCGGGTCAAAATGTCGGGTCGCATTAAATAGTTTTAGGGTCGGGGCGTCTGCCGATTGTAATATATATATATAATATGACAACATGGGGACCATCAACCATGTCAATCACCCTTCAATATATTAGGACCACAACGCATTCTTATATAATGTACTTCCTCCGTCTTATTTTTATTGTCCACATTTTTTTTTTGGGATGTTCTAATTTAATTATCCACTACTAAAAATAGATAGGAAATTTTAATCAAGTTTACTATATTAACCTTGTTTGAAATTATTATTACAAACTTTAAAGAAGACTTTAATTAATTAGCTAAGAATAAAATTGTCATTCTGTCAAAAAGTAAAAGAGAGAGAAAGCAGTAATAAATGCACTTTTATTAAACTGTGTGTTTTTTGTCGGGGGACAATAATTTTGGAACGTAAGGAGTAATTCCAAATGTTTAATTAAGTGACCGAACGCCGGCCATAAAGAGAAAGTATACGCCATATACTATGAATAGTAACATGACAGATGAGATAAATAAACTCCATAGGTGCTTAAATAGATCTGTTTGAACCTAAAGTGAACGAGCATTCTTTGTCTTCCTTTATGAAACAGTCTTGGAGAATCTTTATATGAGTTGACTTCTCGACATGCTGGTGCCTGATATAAAATTACTAGTTGGAGTATGACAAGAAACTCAATCAAGAGACATTAGATTTAATATCCTATCAAGTCAATGATGAGACAGAATATTAGGAATATGCGTGTCTCAAAGTAAACTACAGTAGCCAGTGGGAATGAACTGAGGCAAGTAGTGATGTAGCAACACTAAGACCAGACACTTTTCTATTAATTAAGTAATATGATCAATGTATCAACTCGTTGTATAAGTCAAAGGTCCTCTATGTCTTATGTTAGACATCTACTTCTATATATGTATATATATATTATATAGATCTAAATATAGAGCACTTTTATATTGCGCGATACAAGTATACTTCGTGATGACGTATAGTACGTATAACAGGCCTCTGGGCCTGGACTGTACTAACCACATGTGGATCCTGGTCTTGGCCCAACATTAATCAGTATTTAATATGATTAACATACAATCAGCATTAATGTGATTAGTCAACATTAATCAACATTTAATGTGATTAGTCAACATCTAGTCAACATCTAATCAACATTAATGTGATTAGTCACCTATAAAAGGGGGTCCTCTGACACCCCAAAATGTATGATTTCCTCACCTTTCTCAATACACACACATACTACTGATAACTTGTGTTCTTACTCTCACTCCGAAGTCTAATCGTGGGGTCCGTCCCCACTGTAAGGCTAACGGTATACCTTTACTTGTGCAGGAAGTCATCCAATCGCTTTGTTTAGTGCAAGATCCAACCCGAAGATAGCTTGCCGGCCCGACCCAACAAGCAATCTTGAACCATCTCGCACCCGGTGACATATTTTGTACTAACAAGTTGGCACCATCCGTGGGACCACGAATAAACTATGCTTCGTGTTCTCATAACATCGAAAGACAAAAATCAATTCCTTTCTGAAAGGCGGTAAATCTAAAACCTTTGTATTTTTGTCTTTTACATACTGTACATTCTGTAATTCGTAAAAAATTGTTTTACCAAAACAATAAACTTCATGTGATTTTTACAAATATCACCTCAAAAGCCACGGTTTTTGGGCCTAACTCTTTAAATGTGCTCGTGATTATGGAAACCCAATTAGGAATAAAATCATTATTTCTTCAATTCATCATAATAAAAGAATGAGATTTTTAATTATGGATTTGGCTTTAAAACAAGACACTCTACGCATGAAAATTGAGTGTCTATTGCATATTCATGATGTACCTTGAATACATTATTTTTAGTGTAAATCATCTACACATATCAAATCACAACAAAAGAAATAGAGTCACGTGATGTGTTTGTACTCCCAAGAAGCTTTTGTTGTTTTCTCAAAATCATGCTTACCTTGTCTCTTTTTATTTTTTGGTCAAACCAAAAAAGAGCCTAAAAAGGAAGTATAGTCGTACGTCTATATTTAGATATGAACAATTGTTAGGAACTGTTTACTCTACCAGTAGGAAATTTTAATGCTCCTGATGTTTTGAGAGACCTCCTGATGTTTTGAGATTTTAATGCTCCAACAGCTGCTCTGATTTTGTCAAACTTGGCTTTGAGTTGATCATCAGAAAATGACTTCACATGCTTCGTGGTCCATCCTGTAGAATACATGGTGGAGCTTTGATTCTTCACAAAAGTTCTCATATAAGCTGTTAGCCTTAAAATATTGAGTCGAACAATGGAAGTTCGTTCGTAATTATATTAGGTCTCGGTCACTAAATTAATATACGTTGTATTAGGCTA